>JAHWFP010235864.1:0-17109 GCA_023313725.1 Lithobius niger
GGCAGGTACCGGGTTCGGTTCTACCTGAAGACATGGGTTTTTTTTTTAATAAATTTTTATTTAGATGCTGTTTGACAGTGGTGCCCCAATGTTGGCATTATGGAGTCATACCAACCACTTTAGACTTTGTTAACCCATTGTTGGCTAATTACTGTCAGCAAGGTTGGGTGATAAACACTGGACCCACATTGCGCCTGTACGTTGGCTTAGACATTGGCCAATGTGACAAAGTAATAATGGGCCAATCGTTGGATGACAATATTGGACCAACTTTAAGAGTTCGCGCTGTGACATTGGCACGACATAGGCACACAAATATTGCCAACATAGGGTGACCGATATGACAAAATAATGATGGTCCAACCGCTGGAGCCTCTGTCATTTTAGCTTGGTCTATCTCTTTGGTCATGTCACATTCCTCTTGCATCCAGTCTGCATTATTGTCGAGTATTGGCTCCTGTTTTTCCGAATTATGTGCATCACTTCCTATTCTTGGATGGAGAAGCCTACGATTTCTTATCAGGCTGGTTCCTTCTGGTGTTGTGAACTCATACGATCGCGGTTGCTGACGCCATCCTTGCTATTCGTTCTGTGCACATACCAGGAGGTCTTCAGGTGTCAGGCCAATGTGCTGAGATTTTTGTTTGTACTTATTTTATCAGTACAGTATATCTTGTTCGTTCATCGTTTCATTTATGTTCCGCATTGGTATCAGCGTGTTCAGTTCAGGGCCCATTAACATTTTTGCAGGGGTCTCCTTGCTCTGAATCAGAGTTGGTCTCCAGGTCAGCATTGCCAAGTAAGGATCTTTTGAATCTTCAAGAACTTTGTGAAGGGTCCTTTTTATTGTTCGCATGGCATGTTCCAGTTATCTATTGCTCTGTGGATGGGGAGAACTCATCATTATGTGTCTGAATTTTAATGTGTCAGCGAAGTTAGCCATCTCTCTTCCATTAAACGGCGGTTCCTCATCCGTAACCACTGTGCATGGTATGCCATGTCTGGCAAAACTACTCTTTAATACTGTTATCAACGTTCCTTCCTTTAGGCCCTGAATACTAATCACCTCAATAAATTTGGAATGATAGTCTATAACTTCAACATACTTGCCACCTTTAAAGTTGAAAAAATCAGCTGCCACTGTCACCTACGACTTGTGTGTTCAACTGGCTCCCTTGGATTGACATGCTTATACGTGGCACACGTCCTGCAGTTCTGTATCATTAGCTGTATTTGTGTGGACATCCCTAGTCAGTGTATTGTTCTTCTGTCTCTGTAGGGTGTTGACTAAACCTTGGAGTGCTTTATTAATGTAGCCTATTCAACACTTCCCTTCTCATCTTCGTGGGAATAACGATCTGATCAGCTTTCATGATCAGTTCATCTCTTAAAACTCCAGTACCGTTGCAGTGTCTGGCTGCGGCCATTTTAAATCCTGTTTCATCACTGGCTGTGGCCTCTGCCAGCTCATCTTCAAGTCCCTTTCACGTTACTGCTGTTGTACTTCATGAATCTGCATGTTTTCCTCTGGCATTTCAAATGGGCAGGCCCTTCTCAGTGTGTCTGGCAGTGTCATTTCGTTTCCTGGCTTGTATCGAAGATCCACTTGATATTGCTGCAGTCGTATGAACAATCTGTATTCTTGACGACAGATCCGTTAGTGGCTTCTTCACTATACTTGTGATCCGTACACACCACAAATTGTTGTCCGTAAACATAATGGTGGAAACACTCACACCCAAAAGTAACCGCAAGTAGTGAGTGTGAGCGTTTTCACCATTATGTTTACAGACAACCATTTGTGGTGGGGAGCCGATCATTTCACAGACATTCACTTCACAGACACTCATTTCACAGACGATCATTTCACAGACACGATCATTTCACAGACACTTATTTCACAGACACTCATTTCACATTTCATTTGAAATGAGCGTCTGTTAAATGAGGGGGGGTGGATTGAGGCTTAATGGCGCGTCGACAACTTGGTCATTAGCGCCAACCTCAGTCACAGTGCAGTGGTCCGGGTTGCCACTGCACCACACATTACAGAGATGTTATCCAAACCCCTAATCTAAATCTTGTCATACATCTGTACCTCCTGCAAAAATTGAAAAACACCGGACAGGAGGACAGACTTATCGCCCAATTGACGCGCAATGTCATGCGGAAGATGGAACCGACGACGAACACCATCAAGATGGCGACAATCAACAAGTAAGTGCCGGACCGTAAGTGGCCGTCGACACCAAGAACATTCAGGAGGATCAACCCCCCGCAAAAGGAAACAGTGAGTAAGCCGGGTGTGACCAATCCGCAAACGGGCCAACACAACCTCCTCACGGCGACTGCGGCGACACGCCGAGTGCCACTCCTCGACAGTGCCTTTAATGGTCCGTAACTTATTACCGTCTTGTCTGTCCCACAAGGTTTGCCAAAAAGCGTGTAACCTCAGACGCAGAGTTGGAAAGGCATCTGAGGGAACAAGGCTGAGATCCCTACCGAGAGGGCCAGAAAGGGCCCCTTTCGCAGCAGAATCAGCTTGTTCATTCCCTGCTATCCCAACATGGCCCGGGATCCAGCAGAAAAACACGGTTTTCCGCTGGCCAGGCAAGCGGGAAAGCAAAGCTTGGACACGTTGTGTCAAGGGGTTCCGAGGATTGTAATTCGCCAAGGACTCCAGGGCACTCATGGAATCACTAAAGACAATGAAATGCGTGCCCTGAAGGTCAAGGATCCATTCCACCGCCAAACCAAGAGCCAAAAGCTCTGCAGAGAACACAGAATAGCCTGATGGAAGGCGATGGGCAATCGTTACACCCTTACACACACAAGCACACGCCACGCCAACGTCGGACTTCGACCCATCAGTAAACAGGCGCTGATAACCGGCGTACTGAGAACTCAGCCGCCGGAACTCCTGTAAGTACCTTGCTGGTAAAGTGGAACCCTTCGGGAGGGACGCCAGAGCAAAAATGAAACTGCCACCTGGGACAAGCCAAGGGGCAACTGGCATTCTCTCAAGCCTCAAGACGCAGGGCATTTCAAAGGCTATCTCGTGACAGGACTGCTGGAGCCTATCGCGGAAATCACCCTTACCCACCCTGCGTCTACCGACTCCCAAGTCTGGCCCAAAAACCATGGACCAAGCAGGACTGGATTGCACAGCACGCAAACGCACAGCATACTGAATGGCAAGCTGTCGCCGACGAATGGCCAAAGGTGGCTCCGAGGCCTCAGCATAGAGGCTGACCACTGGAGAAGTTCGAAAAGCCCCAGTCGCCACACGCAGGCCACTGTGATGCACTGTGTCCAACATCTGGAGAGTGGAGTCACTAGCCGAATCATAGACCATACACGCATAATCAAGTTTTCTGCGGACAAGGGCTCGGTAGAGGCGCAACATGGCAGCGCGATCGGCACCCCATGAAGTGCCCGACAGGACCCGCAAGATGTTAAGCGCCCGCAAAGCCTTGTCTTTAAGCTGGCGTAAGTGTGGAAGCCAAGACAACCTGGAATCGAACACCAGACCCAGGAAACGTGCATGTGGGACAACAGGAATTTGTGCCTGCCCCAAGTACAGGCAAGGATCCGGGTGCAGTGTTCGTTGGCGGCAAAAGTGGATGCACACAGTCTTGTCCGGAGAAAACCGGAAACCATTACTTACCGCCCAGGTCTGGACTTTGTTAATTGCCAGCTGTAGCTGCCGCTCGCAGGTCTGCATGCGAGCTGCCCGAAAGCGCAGGCCGAAGTCATCGACAAACAATGACTGGGGAACAGCAGCTTGCTGAGCAATGGGGTTGATCCCTATAGCAAACAAGACGACACTAAGAACACCACCTTGAGGCACACCATTCTCCAAGACAAACGGGCGGGAAAGAGTCGCCCCGACACGAACGCGAAAAGAACGGCCTGAGAGGTAAGCAGAAAGCAACAGTGGCATCTGTCCCCTCAAGCCATAGTTATAAAGATTACGGAGAATCCCATAACGCCACGTCGTATCATACGCCTTCTCCAAGTCAAAGAAAACCTGAACCAGATGATGACGCAGGCGAAAAGCCTCCCTCACATCTGATTCAAGAGCAACTAGATGATCGATAGTTGACCGAAACCGTCGAAAGCCACACTGGGACACAGATAAGAATCCCCGTGATTCCAACACCCACACCAACCGCTCACTGACCATCCGTTCCATAAGTTTACAGACACAACTAGTCAGAGCGATTGGGCGATAACTGGAAGGAGAAGTAGGGTCTTTGCCCGGTTTTACAATCGGGATGACCACTGCTGTCTTCCATGCTGCTGGAATAGAGCCCTCTGCCCACACACGGTTGAACATCCCCAGCAAGAACTGCTGGGATGCAAGAGGCAGATGTTTCAACAGTTGATAGTGAATATCATCAGGCCCCGGGGCGGAGTCATGCGACTTGGACAAAGCTGAAACAAATTCCTGCCAGGTAAGCGGTAAATTGTACTCCTCTAGCCCATCGGAGCGAAAGTCAAGAAAGCGAGCCTCTTCTCTACGCTTAATCCCGAGGAAACCAGGATCATAATGGTCATCACCCGAGACCCGCGCAAATGCAGACGCAAGACAATTGGCGATATCTGGCACAGAAGAGATCACGGTATTCGCCACCTTCAGCTGCGAAACCGGGGAAGGCACGCTCCTCCCCGAAATCTGGCGCACCTTCCGCCACACCTGCTGAGAAGGCGTGGAGCGCGTGATCGACGAAACATAAGCTGCCCACAAAGCACGTCTAGCCTCACGGATGACATACCTGGCACGGGCACGACAGCGCTTAAACGCTACAAAGTTGCCAGTAGTCGGGCTGACCGTGAATGCCCGCAACGCTCGCCGGCGGGCCTGAATGGCCTGCCCGCAAGCAGGCGTCCACCACGGAACAGGAACCCGTCGCGGCTGTGTGGACGTACGCGGGATAGTTGCATGAGCAGCAGCAAGGACCACATCAGTGAAATGAGTGGAAAGTTCATCCACATCAGAAAAGTCCTCAACCGCACGCTGAAACACAGCAGCCTCAGCAAAGGCTGACCATTCAGCACGCTTAAGCGCCCACCGGGCTGGCCTGGAAGCCACAGAACCCCCTTGTGTTGTGGACAACACAATGGGGAGGTGATCACTTCCATGCAGATCGGCAGTGACAGCCCAAGTGAAGTGAACTGGGATGGCCAGCGAGCAAAAGGCTAAGTCCACCGCTGACCAATTGCCCGTTGCCAAGTTACAGTGTGTCATGGCTCCATCGTTCAGGATGCAGACGGACCCCCTCCGCATCCACTCCTCAAGGACCCTTCCCTTGTTGTCAGTATTCGGTCCTCCCCACTGGACATGGTGGCTGTTAAAGTCGCCCAGCAAGAGGAACGGGGCAGGAAGCTGTCGAACCAGGTCCTCCAGGTCACCAACCCCAAAGACCTCATCCGGTGGCAAATAAAGCGAACAGACAGTAATATCCAATTGGAAAGAAACTCGAACTGCTACCGCCTGAAATCAAGTGTGCAGAGGCACACTGGCATGCGGCTGAGAGTGTTGAACCAGCACTGCAACACCACCATGTGCACGTGGCACAGGGTCTGCATCCAGACGGTAGACAGAGTAGCCCCTAACAACCGGATTATCCGACGCCTTAAAGCAAGTTTCCTGAAGGCAGCAGCACAGAGGTCGCCAATGCGACAAAAGCAGCCGCAGCTCTTCCGCATGGGTCCGATAACTTTGACAGTTCCACTGAACGATGGTATGCGCAGGCATTAGGGCGGGCTTAAGACAAGACCATCCTCCTCAACTCCTCCTCTGGGGATCCGAAAACATCTGAATCCTCACCCGAATCAAAAGATGGAGTGAGGGTCAGAACAAAGTTGTCCTCGGAAGGAGGAAAAAGTCCCGGAGAATTAGAACAGGAAATCTCTTCCTGCTCCATGGGCAGAGTAGTATCACAATGTTGAGGGGACGCAATGGACCCCTCAGCAAGCTGGCCGTTCAACGACCGTTTCACCGTCTCTCCCGGTGGAGACGTCTTCACAGGCGGAGTTGAGGCTTTACCGGCAGAAGCCTTCTTCTTCGACGGCTTCTGAGGCGCACTCCGGGCAGGCGGAGGCTTAGCCGAAGCCTTCACCTGCCTGGGAACAGTTAGAGCATCAGGAACAGGAACAGTAACAGGAGCAGAAGCAGAAGCATGTGCAGGCTGGGCAGAAGTCGACGGCACGGCAGCAACCGGGTCTGTAGGACCCAAAAGACCCTGCAAAGATGGATGTTGCTGGGTCAACAAAGTAACAAGCATGCCCACCGTCCTCGTCAAAGACCTGAGCTCAGCGCGCAAATCCGCCAAATCAGCAGACTCACTAACTGGGCCAGGCATTGACGCACTGCACACCTGAGCAAAAGAACGTGTTAGCGTCGGCGCCGATAGTTTGGCTTTCTTCCGGGCCTCCGAGTAGGAAAGCCCGTCCTTAACCTTCAATTCCTGAACACGACGTTCCTCAACATAAACATGGCAGTCCCGTGAAGAGGCCTGGTGCTGACCACCGCAGTTGACGCAGCGCGCCGGGGCAGCACAATCAGTGCCCTCATGGGCTGCCTGAGCACAGCTAACACAGGTTGGCTTAGCCTTACAGGAACCGCTGGTATGACCAAAGCGTTGACAGCGGTAACACCGCATTGGGTTCGGGACATAACATCTGACCTTCAACCGCAGGTAACCGGCAGTAATGTGCTGCGGTGCAACCGGCGAATCAAAGGTCAGGAAAAAGGTGTCAGTTGGCTGGGCACCATTCTCGCCTTTCCGCGTCAAACGCCTAACGGCCGTAACGCCTTGTGACTTGAGTTCGTCCAGGATGACATCATCACTGAGACCCCTCAAATCAAAGCACGTCACGACCCCCTTACTGCTATTTAAGGTACGATGCGGCTCCACACGCACCGGGCATAACCCCAGTGCACTCGCCTTCAAAAGCCTCTTTGCCTGAGCACCGTCCACAACCTCCACAAGGTATCCCCCAGCACGGAGCCGAGAGACACTCTTCGGATCTGAACCACAGATCCCCTTTAGCGCTTTGTGGACAGCGAAAGGACCGAGTTGTGTAACATCTCGGCCCTCGCCTGTCACCACCAAGAACTTCGGGACTTGGTCCCGACCCTTACTAATGTCCGGTAATTGGGCACCAGGCCCAACCATCTCAGGTTCCCTCCTCTGGCGCTTGCTAGTGCGGCGAGGAGGGGAAGAATTTTGGGGGGAAGAAAGTTTTGAGGGGGAGGGGGGAGAGGAAGTTGCCATGGAGAGCAAAAAGAAGTCGCGGCAGTGCGCCCCCCAGAAAAGAAAAACCCCGCGCGGCACTCGGGTGATGCAGGGCCGGAAGCCGCATATCCAGGGCCCTGCACCAGGAAGCTAACACCGCCGTCTATCTCGGTGAGGTGGCAGCCTAAGCATGCCGAGAGGCGAGGCCACCAAGGAAGCCGTACACACCACCTCCCTCGATAACCCAAACAGTTCGGGTCCGTGATGCAGATGGATACAGCACAAGCCGCCTCCCCACAACGACAGGACCCGAAAAGTCATAGCCGATTGACCTTAGGCCGGCTCGCCCAGGCCACCCGTCCTCCGGAATAAGGAGCCAAAGCCCGAAAGCCAGGATCTCCGCCTCCACGGATTACTAGGTTGCAGCACACGGCCAACATGCTGGGGGATGAGGATGAAAAGCCCAGTGGCCAGAATGGGCAAATCGGAATCAAACCCAAAAGGGGATTCAAACCGCCAAACATCCTCTAAGCAGCCACCCCGGGCCCGGTTTGTCTGGATGTCCCTTCACCTCTTTCGGACTAGTGCTTGTGACGGGTGTTAAACCTGCCCGCCATACACACCGTAGGCGCACTCGCAAACCGTAGTGTTGAGGTTGCTAGTGTTCAAGACGGACTAAAAACCCTCCGCCATGCAGACCCTTGGCACACTAGCAAACCGTGATCTTGGGTTCCCTTTTAGTCGCCTCCTACGACACGCAGGGGTACGGTGGGCTTATTCTACCCCCAGCCCACAGGGGGCTGTTAAATGAGTATCTGTGAAGTGATTGTCTGTGAAATAAACCAGACCCTGGTGGGGAGCCGATCATAAGTATAGTGAAGAAGCCACTAACGGATATCTCGTCAAGAATACAGAGATTGTTCATACGACTGAAGCAATATCAAGTTTAGCATATAGGGCTTGTGCCAATGACAGTGATGTTGACGCATAGGCAATAGGTTTATTATCTTGTACAAGTATTGTACCCATTCAAATCGGTGACACATCAACTATGACTGTTAATGGCACCTTGTTGAAAGAGTTGGTGACTGGGTTATCTTCTCGTGTGTCTTGTCAACCATCTGGTCATAGCTTGCATTCCAGGACCAGACTGAGTCCTTTTGGAAAAGTTTTCTAAAGGAAGCTACATCTGTAGCTAAGGTGGGGCTCTTGTTGCTAAGTCACCATCCCTAACCATTTTTGTAAATCTTTCACACATGTGGATTTAGCATACTTTTTACCACTGCTCTTCTTTACTCCTCATTCTTGACACCTTTTTTTTAGACAATATGTGTCCTAGATGTTTTACCTATTCCTGGGCTAGTTATGTTTTTGGATTTTGCAGCTTCAATCGTGTTTCTCTGGCCATTTGTAGTGTCTTCCTTAGTTGTATATCATGGTCTTCATCTGATGTTACCGAGGTGAGTAGTTGTCTACGAACGGATCTGTCTGTTTGCGTCTTTCAAACAAAGTCTGACATTTCTTTTTTGAATAACTTCTGGCACTGACATGAACCCATATGGTAGTCATTTATAACGATACCTTCCAAATGGTGTTGTAAAGGTGCAGATATAAGCGTTTCTACGTCCAGCTTTTTCTGGTGAAATGCTTGTCATGCATCTGACACTTTAAACTCCATTGCCCCGGCAAGTTTGGCTGTTATATCTTGCAATGGTGACGTTTTGTAGTGCGATCTACACATTTTTTAGTGGGATCCACTTCACCAGGCAAAGAATTCCACAAAGGGATAATACGCACTGCGAAGAAAGATCTACGACAGTTTAGCTGGGATCGAGGGTAATCCGTTTTAGACCATGACCTCTAGTCCCATTTTCAAGTCTAAGCTCAAAAATTGAACAATCACAATTAAGGTATACTAATAATTAGTTTAACCACACAACAGTGGTAAGGAAAATTGAAGGGCAAATACAACCACTGACACCAGTCCTAAACTAGGAAACAGGCTTTGGGCCTATTGTAGGCGGAGCGAAGGAAATTTTATTTTAAATTTGTATTTCCTCTCATTATAATGGCTTTGCAATGTTTGCTAATGGTCCTTAAAAAGCTTGGGGCAATATTCATTCGGCTACAGTTGAGCTGAAGCTTTTTGCTGGTGTTTTTTTTTTACATTTTAGCTAGGCTACGTTTCGTATTAATTTTAAGATACTTTCGTTTGCACCCATATTTAGTATCCGTTTCGTTATTTGCAGTCTATTTGCGCCGTCGCCGCCGTTGTAAAATACAACGCTAGCCGCCGTGGTTAAGCTGGCAAAAAACGTGCCACCGTCAATAATGCTTGTTTATATTTATTGCAGAGTATCTTTCCTAGATTTAAAATATTAACAATAAAGCATTTCATTGCAAGCTACACAATCACCAGTAACGATAGTACTTCACAACAATCAAAAGATTCGACGCTGCCTTCTACGACAATGTTGAAACGCACACCTCTGGCACGTACTGCAACGCCAAACGCTAATTTTTTTTTTAATTGGAATTATTACGATTGTTGATCAGCCGGTGTTAGCTTGGCTGTGAACATAGAATTTAAATAATTCTAAATCCTAATTTTAAGCCTAATTGTTAGTCCCGTTTTAGTTTCGTAAGCGACAACGGTAGAGAAATTAGGCCTATTGGGTTCGATGTTAGGCCTATTTATTCTGGCAACATGGGATGGAGAGTGTAGTTTCCATAGCAATCTAGAAATCTTGAAATTACAATACGAAGCCACATTATTGTTCTGTGTTGTGATATAAATACGTAGTCTGCTGTGTACTGTCGTATTATATGAACGGTTTCCTCCTGCAGCGGCGATTTGATGTTTCAAATTTGAGATTCCCGTTGATAGCGTCAACGCCACTTTGGTTGCCATGTTGGCTGAATTCCTGCAAGCATTCTATTTTACATGAAACGAATGTGAGTCGTTAACGAATCCTTCTGGTTTTTTTTCCCATTTGTTTGTCTTCCTCTAGTGGTTAAAGTGTTATGATCAAATGTTATTATTTCGTTGAGTTATGTCAAAAAATATCGTTAGCTGTAAGGAAGCTACAATGATTTATTTTGGCTTTTTTTTTAAAGTTCACTTGATTACCAACAGCACAGTGTATGCTTCGTCGGAATTCCTTAACTATTCACGATTCCAAATTTACAATGGTGAGTGTTAGAAATAAATTCGAAAATTTGTTATTTCTCCCGTAATAATTGTTCGATTTACGTCAAATTTTGGCTCAGCAATACTGTTTGGGGTATCAAGCGTTGTACCAAATTCATTCCAATCCGATTTTTCGTTTAGGCTCCACCCAGACTAAAAATGTGCAACCAACAGACCAACGGACCAACCAACCAACATTTTGAAATTTGGTGTCCGTTATAGGCTACGCTTCGCTCCGCCAATTAAACTTCCATATATAATGGGAACCTATTACTGTCATCGCAATACCAACAGCTAATAAGTTCTATGCAAACATTTGGCGAAAGACAGCGATTTTCACCCACATTTAAAGCCAGCGACGTTATTAGGCCCAACAACCCCCTCAGTGAGGGAATTCCAAGCCGGCGCAACCCGAAGAGAGACAAAAATCTACGGCAGTCCAGGTTGAATCGCAAAAGACGTAGCTTAGGTGAATATCCCCTAGTTGATGCCACATTATTAAGCTCGAACAATGGGATATCCACGGTGATGCAACCCCTTAGAATTGTGAAAGTCAGGACCAAATCAGCAATTAATCGTTGAAGTTCCAATGGCTCCTGATCGAGTTTCCTTAATCGTTCATTCGAAGGAAGCTTCCATACAGTGAAACTACTTCTCTTGAACCATCTCTAAACAGACTCCAGCTGGTCAATATCCATCAGCAAGCACGGGGACCACACCGGGCTAGCATACTCCAGCAAAGGTCCCACGAATGTCTTGTAGGCCCAAACCTTAGTGTCAAGACTCCCAGAAGTAAAACAGCGATTCACAACAGCCAATCACTGGAAGCCATGCATGTTCTTAAAAGTGAAGGCAAGGTCAGCTTTCAGCCTCCGGAGCTCAAGCAACTCCAATTTCGTATCTTCAAGACATTTGCAGTACGGCAGTTTATACAAACCCATTCAGGATTTCGTGAAGCGTCGTTGAACAGATTCAATATGTTTGATACTTTCACTAGGTAGGGTGACCGTACTGGGCTGGCGTATTCAAGGATGGGTCAAACATAAACCTTGAAGGCCCAAATAAGTGTCTTGACATCACCCGGCACAAAACAACGCTTGATCAATGATCATGGCAAGATACTGATTTGCAGATTTTACAGTAAGGCAACAATGGGTAGTGAATTTTAAGCTGGATGAGAACCAAACACCAAGGTTTTAAAATTCATCAACAACACGCAGAGGTTCCCAGACAGACTGTAACACAAGGCCTCATTTTTACTTCTTTTATGGAAGACACTGCATTTACCAGTTGACAGGGGTAGTTGCTCTTTTCATATTGGTAGAACAAACAAAAATTTGTTATACATTCCAAGTGCAACCTTGCCACAAGTTACCCAACCAAAGACTTAGGAGTGTGGTTCACATCAGATCTTAAATTCAGTACACATTGCAATTTTGTTTCTCGGTCAGCTCACTGTAAACCAGCTATGGCCAAACGCTGTTTTACTTCTAAAAATATCACACTTTTGATCTCTGCTTATAAAACTTATGTTTGCTCAATTTTAGAATATGCGAGTCCTGTTTGGTGCCCACACTGATTGGATGACATCGATTTAATAGAGGAAGTACAGAGATGCTTCACAAAAAGCTTGGTTGGAATACAAAGAAAGACTAGTAAAGATCAGTTTTGATTCATTAAAATTAAGACGCTTGAGGGCCGATCTAGTCGTGACATTCCAAATTCTGCACTGCACCATGGACCAGGGCCGTAGATGTAGCCCCCGCAGCCCCCGCAAGGCGGGGGGGGGGGCGCTCAAACGAGGGGCCCCAGATTTCCGAGCTTGCAGAAAAAAATCCAGTTTTTAATAACCCAATTTTCAGAACTATGAGACGCACAAGCTGTTACCTCAAACCAAACAGAGAGCTTGCCTGATCCACTCAAAACCTACATGTATCATTCCGTATTCATTAAAAACCAAAAGCCCCACCCCATTCTCTTTCGACGCGCCATTAAGCCTCAATCCCCCCCCCATTCTCTTCCATACAAAGCGAAGCGATTGACTCTTTCTTTTTGCTGGCCAGCCATGCTGACTGCAACGCCAGCTAATTCTTTTTACGGGGCATCGCAAAAGTATGTCTTAATGAACTGGCCACAAAAACTTAAAAAATAATAACAATTTGTGTCCTTAGTTCGTGCGCATCATAACTAGCACCAAGAAAAAGGAAATAACGAAATTATTATCTGTGTTGAACAATGATTTAACAACTTTGAGCCAATCGTATCGGACGACTTCTAACTAACTGAGGCTTCTCATTTCTAGCAATACGCTACACGTGAACGGTCGGCTAACTAAGCCGTGCAACTGATTTTTTTTTTTGGGGGGGGGGGGGATTTCATGTGATTTGCAATTCATTTTCAATTTACAATTCAAAGTTGCAACTGATGAATTTGTCGTTGGATTTAAAGTTTGTTGAAGCAACTCGAATTTAAAGTAACGCAAGCCCAAGCAAATTTTACCTTTATTTTACCCTCCCAAGGTAAAAAAAAAAACAATTAAAAATACCGAGCAAAAATTTTAAAATTGTCTTTTGTATAATTCATAAAAAATGGCAATAATGTATGTAGCCTACAACACATAGCTGGTATCGATACCAGACCGAGAATTTCCGATTTTGTACAAAGGACACAATTTAGCTACACCTGGTTATGGACGTTCATGTTTCTTTTTATGATAACTGCTTTCATTTTATGCCATGTAAAACTCTACGACTCGGGTTCCTTTAGAACCCGTCAATTTTTCATAGCTTCATTTTATTTTTACTGTAAATACTGTATTTTATTTGTCTAACATAGTGTATGTTGCTTGTTTAGTTGTGTAATTCTGCTTTAGAACCAGGTGTCAGTGGCTGTCAAGTCCATCCATGGACCCATTCGTTTTCTTTACGAATAAAGTTATTATTATTATAACTGACCGGCCAAATTTAGGCATATTGTTTTAATTACCTGAACAAAAAAACTGCTTCAGGGTTTATAAAAAAAAAAAAAAAGCTTGCATCCCCATGGACAGCTGAAAGTACACACAAAAAAAACGGATTACAGTTCATTCAAACGAAATGAGCTGTAATTTCAGAGAGAGTTAAAAATATGCGTTGTTGAATTAAAAAAGAAAACATTCACTCGAGGCACTACGCACATGATGGGCAAAACAGTACCTTATCTTCGAAGCATTAATTTTCAGTTGGCTTCATTTTTCGAAGGGCTCCTAGCACAAAACTAGTGCTTCGAGTCGGGGCGTCAGCTGATGTATTAAAAAATAAAGAACTGTAATTTGAACTCCATTTCCAGGAAACAAGGATTGTTTGTATCCCTTGGTAAGGTAAGAAAGTGAACGAAATTTGTGTTTGAATTAGACCTTGAATGAGTATGTGTGTGTGTTCAATTTGATTATTATATAGGTGTTTTGTTATTAGGGATTTCTTTTGCCTGTGTTTGTGGGTTTATGTTTTAATTCTCTTTCATGCGACTGGCTGCAGTGCATGCATATTTTGTGTGTGCATTTGTAATAAGTGAAACACTCAGGCTTTCTTGTTAAGGACGTTTGTTTTGTCCAATTGCAGGAGATTGTGTTTATTCCTTGGAAATATCAGGAAATGAGCACTGTTGTGTTTGAAATGGACCATGTCATGTGTGAGTATGGGTGTACTTAAATGTGTATTATACAGGCGTTTTATTATTTTGGGGATTTATTTCGTCTTGTTTTGTTCCCTTGAATTGGAGTTCAAATTATGTTCGTTTCGTTCGACTGAACTCGAATCCGTTTTTTGTGTACCTAGTTTCACAGATGTGAGTTCCATGGGGATGTTTAAAAGTGAGCATTTGAATTACATATTTATGTTCATGATTTGTGATGGGTTTATGGCCATGATTTGTCCTGGTATTCGGACCCCTCCCCCCATCCCGACTTTATTCCCCGTACATCAGTAGGTGGCATTGACTTTATGGTCACAGACACCTCCCCGTATCCAAACACAAATTAGAGGTAGCCTCACACGTTTTAGCCTACTAAGTTCGTTTTAAAGTTTCTTGTAGCGCATGGCACATTTTAGTTTTTTTTTATTTAAAGGCACATAAATCCCTCCGTTCTGGCCGCTTTACTCTGCGTCACCTACGCTAAAATATAGTTCAAACGACCGCAGCGCGCATTGTTCGAGACACTAGTCATACTCATTTCGGGGCCGCTGCAACGTGACACATCGTACGACCAAGTCGCAAACTTGAGCGAAGGATTAATTATCCTTCCTCCAGGGCCGCGGCTTGCCAGCGATGTGGCGGGAGTTATATACCGCTCGGACCGAGCCGTTTAAAACAAGCGTAATAACATTCACGCGCCACTACTGACATCTGCATCGTACCCTTAGACCAACAAATGAAAGGTAAATCAGTTTATATAAAACTATTTCCGGTAATGTATCGAGTGAAACTGTTAAAATATACCGGAGGGAGTTATGTGCCTTTAATGTTTAAGTAATTAAATTTTATTCATCAAGCATCCCGAAGATCATGTTGATCTTGTATGGGTTGCAAAATAATACACAGAATAATAAAGATTACATCAAAGACACTTTTGTTGTAAAATTCAGTTAGAAAATTAGTTTGACATCATAATTTCAATAAATAAGTATTAAAGTTATTTTCAACATATTTACAATCAGTTAGGAATTCATATTTGTGTTGTATAAACTATCAATAGATTTTAACCATAAATTAACCACTGTTATATCTCTTTTTTTGCATGTTTAAAACTGTCCAGCTTTAAAAGGTGTGAAGGAATTTTATTAAAAAGTTTTGGTATTTAACGATTTTGGCACTTGGCACCATAACTATTTTTAATGAGTGGTATTTTAAATCTTCAATTGATTGATCCCTTAGAAAACCATTTTTAAAGGTGTCCTTGTATTCAGACTTATAATAGTTTTTTTTTTAAATAATAGTGTAATCCTTAAAATTTGTAACATTTACTATTTTGTATTTTTTAATAAGATCAATTGTTGATTCATGCTTCCCCGTCCTGCCAAAATGAATTTTAATTAATTTGTTTTGAGCTTTTTGTAATATTTCCATATGGAAATCAGAAGCCTGGCCAAAAACCTCAATACCATATCTGATTTGACTATTAACCAAAGCATCGAAAACATTTACATTGGCTACACTTCTTTGGCCACTTCCTGGACGACAGAGTAAAATGCGCCTCTTGTTACTTCCCCTCCTGCTGGAAACTATGGAATTTTGGCGTTAGCATTTTGACTGGAAATGACGTCAAGGCGTACCAAGGCATTGACCAGAAGTGGCGTCACTATGACGTCATGGTATGCTCTACTGATCGGAAGTTACCTGATCTTGTGACATCAAGGTTTACTCTACCGACCAGGAATGATGTCAAGTGATGCCAGAAGTGATTGTCTCTACTAGCCGGAAGTGATGTCATGTTTTATTCATCTTACTGAAAGTCTTACGACGGCAAGATTATTCTAGTGACGTCGCGTGATAAACCTAAATGGTACTCTGGAATTTCAACCCCTTTATTATTTTTGTGTATTTACACAAAGTTTTGAAGTTTGTACTGCTAAGTTTTGCGTATTTCTACGTTGGAGTTGGACCTGGTCTTAAAAATTCGAATCACGTTTACTCGAGTTTATCGAGTTATGATAAGTAGTGTGCGTTTTTTTTACTAGCTTTATATGTTCGCAAAGACTTGGAGGCCTGGACTTGGATTTTCGGTTTGGGTTTACTGGAGCTTGAGCTAAATCTTCCATGTTTTTTAATAACTTTAAATTTCCTCTAAGACTCGGATGTGAATTTTCGATATCGAACCTGCACTGTCTTGTCGAAAGATGGGGTTTGTGCGCGTGTTGCAGTTTATAAATTTTTTACTGGTTAAAATTTACCTTTCAGATATATAAAAATGAGAAATATAGATTTAAGTTCGATCATTCTAACAGGAGTGGGTGCGGAGCTAAGCTGCTACTTAGAAACGCCTATACAGGGTGGGGCAGAAAGGACGGAACACCCCAGGCAATTCCAGCTGATTGATACTAGAGCAGTGAAACCTTACATGGTATGAAGGTGAATAGGGGCCCCACGAATCATGTATTTAGCATTGACCTTAACATAGTCTTTCAAGGTCATCGAACATCTAACTTTTAAACCATACTTTGTAGAACCTATGTTTAAATTTGAAACTTGTAGACATTGGCAAGGCATGACCAATGCAAAACATGGAACGAAAATCGGATCATTCGTTTACGAGTTATGGGTATTACTAGCATTATGCTGTCGTGCAGCTTGAGTGGTTTCCCTGCCAAATAGTTTGAGACAAAACGTAAAGTGGTCGTCAATAACGGGTAACATCTTCTAGGGAAAGAGTAAACAAACAGCAGCTACTATGCCCACGACTCCACACATTACATTAGCCGAAGAAGGGGCCATTCTTTTGAACGTCAAAGTCAACAATTGAAAGGGCATACGGTGATAGCTTGTGTGTGGCTTCATAACGACTTTTAATAGGCTACTTTCATTCACGCTGCTGTTCTGTGAAGCCATCCTCGAATTAAAGCTGGACTAGTTCTTTCTAACCAGCATTGCAACATGTAACTAACTGAGGATAAGCAGAGAAGCTTACGGGCAGCAGTTTCC
>JAHWFP010235864.1:17509-47480 GCA_023313725.1 Lithobius niger
CAATTTATCAACTGATCCTAAAGCAACATAGGAAACTGCTGCCCGTAGGCTTCTCTGCTTATCTTCAGTTAGTTACATGTTGCAATGCTGGTTAGAAAGAACTAGTCCAGCTTTAATTCGAGGATGGCTTCACAGAACAGCAGCGTGAATGAAAGTAGCCTATTAAAAGTCGTTGAGAAGCCACACATAAGCTATTACCGTATGCCCTTTCAATTGTTGACCTTGGCGTTCAAAAGAATGACCCCTTCTTCGGCTAATGTAATGTGTGGAGTCGTGGGCATAGTAGCTGCTGTTTGTTTACTCTTTCCCTAGAAGATGTTACCCGTTATTGATGACCACTTTACGTTTTGTTTCAAACTGTTTGGCAGGGAAACCACTCAAGCTGCACGACAGCATAATGCTTGTAATACCCATAACTCGTAAACGAATGATCCGATTTTCGTTCCATGTTTTGCATTGGTCATGCCTTGCCAATGTCTACAAGTTTCAAATTTAAACATAGGTTCTACAAAGCATGGTTTAAATGTTAAACGTTCGATGACCTTGAAACACTATGTTAAGGTCAGTGCTAAATACATGATTCGTGGGGCCCCTATTCACTTTCATACCATGCAAGGTTTCACTGCTCTAGTATCAATCAGCTTGAATTGCCTGTGGTGTTCCGTCCTTTATGCCCCACCCTGTATACTACCTAGAGCTTAGAAAAAAGTAAAGAGTTGACTGTAGTATCCTTAGACAATTGTTGTAGCATATTGAACGTGCCCAGAGATGTTAATGAAACGTACACGGTGGATAGTGAGGCATACTGGTGAGGAGTACTAAAACGTACTAGTGGATAATGATGGTAGACCCCCACAACGTTTAGCCCTGACGAGAGAGTTTGATCGTTCGTTTTGATTTGAGATCAGTGATGGCTAACCTGCAATGATCCTGACTGGTGTGATGAGAGTTTTCCAACCAAGGCACCAGTGTGTGCAAAGGATTGTGGGAAGGAGACAACACCCGGCAGGAGCGTAGATGCTAGCTGTCGCTGTTGTGAACGGCTTGCCGAGGATGATGCGTTAAGGTGGATTCATGGCTGAAGATCATGTTGAAAAGATGCGACAGAGGGTGGCATGAGGAAGCCCTTGACGGGCGAAATGGTTCCGCTGAAACCGAATCGATGTGAGAGCGACAGATGGCGTGGGCTAGGACGATTGGTCTTGAAGAGGTGTCGTCTCAGTGGGGCTGCCCTGTGATGAACAGCGGGGGGGGGGGGGGCGACAATGAGAGGTAAGAACGTGAGGCCATGGATGACCGCCTGAACGATGGGCACCGGGGCCTTGTATTACAGCCTGAGAAGTAGCAATAAGGATGAACGAAGGTTGACCTGATTTAACTGACAAGCTGCTGATGACAGGTAGGCTAAGAGATGGGATTAATAGCGTTCGTGTCATCATGGCGGTGCGGAGCAAAAGCTAGGATAATGTAACCAATCGGCCGTTGATGTTCTTAATGATGACAATGTGGAGCAGTCGATGCTGAAAGAAGACTGACGAAGTGGGGGAATGAAATTATCCCTGATAACACGACACGAGGCCAAGGTCATGTGTTTCATCTTGGCCAGGGCGCCCATTAACGAGAGGTGAGCCGTGCCGGTTGACGAAGCAGTTGCTGCCGGTTGTGAAGGGCTAGGAAGCAGATCAGGCCCTGAAATGGCAGATGGTGAGGTAATGGTTTGGTAACGAAAGGAAGTGAGGTATGGTTAACGATAAGATGAGGGGAACAGGGTGACCGGAACATTCTCGATGTCAAACAGTATACAGAATAAGTTATCCAAGGACAAAAGGTGGGTAATGATGCTTGTGAAGGGCTCTTCGTGAAGCTGCTTGGGAGGACGTCGTGTGGCTGACAAAACGATGGATGGCTAATTACCCTGAGCCTATCAATAGTGACGGATGGGATGGACGTATGCTGTTGCTGTGGTCTTGATGACGGTGGCCGGTGTTCGTGATGAGTCGAGACCGGCGACCGATGTTATAGCAGGTGCTGTCATTCCCTGAACAGGTAAAAGCGTTTGGTTAAAGATTGGGTGAAGAGTGATTTTTTTTACTGATGTTGGAGCAGGCGCTGTCGTTCCCAGAATAGGTAAAGAGCATCCGTTGTTGCCAGATGGGGAAGTTGCGACACTGTCTGCTGAGGATGACAGGCGGGGAGTGATGACGCTAGCGAAGGACTTAGCCTGAAGATGATGTCGCAACCTATTGAAGGGAGGTGTGACATCCGCTTAATAGTCGTGGTAGTCATTTATGGCATTGTCAGCACGCGAACTTGGTCTTTCGATAGAGGATGAGCGATGGGGGCCAGAAACAGGTCTTGACGGTTTCCGAGAGTGGCAAACAGAGTGGGACGACAAGTCACGAAGCGCTTCAGATGAAAGGTCTGGAGGAACTGCAGACAAAAGTTCTGAAAGAGCTGCAGACAGACGACAGGCCCAGAGGAGCTTCAGAAGACAGGTCCAGAGGAGCCTCAGACGACAGACCTAAAGGAACCTCAGATGAAAGGTCTAGAAGTGCTGCAACGGCGGGTCTAGTGGAGCTTCAGAAGACAGGTGCAGAGGAACTTCAGACGACAGGTCTGGAGGAGCCTCAGATGAAAGGTCTAGAAGAGCTGCAACGACGGGTCTAGAGGAGCTACAGGTGAAGGTCTAGAGTAGCTTCAGACGAAGGTGTATAAAGAGCATCTGACGACTGGTCCAGAGAAGCTTCAGACGACAGGTCCAGAGAAGCAATACACGAGAGATCTGGCGGAGCCTCATTCGAAAGGAATAGAAGAGCTCCAATGATGGGTCTAGATGAGCTACAGATGAAGCTGTAAAGGAGCTTCACATGACAGGTCCAGAGAAGCCTCAGATGACAGGTTTATTCTGAAAGAGCTTCAGACGAACAGGAGATGAATTCAGTTACTGACTACAAGGGACAGGAAACGTGATGAAAGTGTTGAAAGCAGTGCCATTGGAAGCTGATGGAAGGACGGACGAAAGGCATGGTGAGTGATAGCCAGCAGAGGAGAACGACATCCACTGGAAGAAGAGGCCGCAACAGGCGGGGGCGCCATTGAGGACGATCACTTGGGCGGTCACAGCGAGGCAGACGAGAGACGGTCGAAGGTCCTGACGATAGGCCGATAGGGCGACAAGTCGACAGCAGCACCAGGGTGAACAAGCTGTGGGCAGGCTTGAGAAATGGTATTTCGGTAGGGAGGGCTTCCGAAGCACTTTTGGATCACACCATTACTGTTGCCGGATTATTCGTCCAGAAGTAGGTGAAAGGATACGACAGGTAAGAATCGAAAGCGTGTCACACACAGTGGTCGCTAGAGAAGAAGATGACACCATGTCACGCCTCGGCACTTCTGTAGGAGTACGCATGTGGGAGTGCGCACACACATGTGCAATGGGTTACCGAGCTGGCTGGCTCTAAACAACTTAAAATCTTTAGATTCGGCAGCATTCAGAGAACAGAATGCTAAAATGTACAAGTAATGTAAATTTTCAACAGGATATAGAAAGTATTTACACAGAAAAATTTCTGCTACTCAATTTCTGTCAGTAGGAGGGGAAGAGACTTGCCTTGGTCTGATTTTGTAAGCTGCCTAGTTATTGGAGACCGTTCTCCTGTCGTTTGTGGTCACACACACATATGCTTCTCCTCTAACTTAATTCGGGCTTTCCACTAGTGTGAAATAAATTCTTCAAATCAAATAATTCAAGAAAAACTTAATTTAGAATTTAAAAAAAAATGATATTTAACGATACCTTACTGAAGAGCCTTGTATGTTCGTTAATCTAGCAAAGTAATTCATCATTATTGCTAAAATCTCGTGAAATATTTTTGTGGGCCATATAGTCGAGGGCCGAGTGGTCAGAAATTTAGATTACGTGCAATTTCTGTGGGCGAAACATCCCACCTATCGCCAAAAATCATTGGCGTCAACTTTTATCAAGGGGCGGGATTATGTACCCCTAGTAAAAATAGGACTAAGTAGCAAAATTAGTGAACCCCCATCTTGTTTGGTATAAAATGGAAGGTGTTGGGGCGGGATTATGTACCCCTAGTAAAAATAGGACTAAGTAGCAAAATTAGTGAACCCCCATCTTGTTTGGTATAAAATGGAAGGTGTTGGGCCACAGATTGTTAATGAAGTACCATTTGACCTTCCACCTCATTTGACCCAAACAATAGTCAAAAGGTCAAAATTTGCAAATTTTCAACGAATTTAACTAAACTATTAAATTTCTACGGTATCTTGTCATGTTTGGTATCAAACAAATGCTCTCGGTCCGCAGCTTAATTAATTATAACATTTGACCTTTGATCCCATTTGATCTTCATACAGTAAATAAAAGGTCAAAATTTTATGTTTTTGTCCCAAATAAATAGAACTAGTGAATATTTACTACGCTATCTTGTATAATATCAAATGAAAGCGGTTGACCTGCGGATCATTAGAAATTATAACGTCTGACCTTTGACTCATTTCACCCACTTTACTAGCGACTTTGAAACAAACACAAGGAATCACGTGTCATGTTATTGGTAATGGCAAAACAGTAATATCTCTCGATATTGGCTTATAATTATAGTATACCAGCAAAGTAACTGAAAAGGCATCGAAACAATTTGCAATATGTTAGCCGTATTACGACCACGACAGCTACACATCGTAACGACAGTTCTGCGAGTAATCGGATCCTTTATTGAAAACTGGTGTATATTGATTGACACACTTTAGTAGAGGCAGAATTATACAGGGTGTTCCAAAAGATCCAAATAGGCTGAATAACTTTTGAACGGATGAGAATTGAAACTTGCACCTTTGGGGACATCGGTTGGGTTGAGAGTTCCATCTTTTGGCATAAGAAACATCGCAGTAGTCCTCCCCCCTCTTATGGGGGCCCCAGGGGGCTCAACTCAGTAATTTCAAATGGTAAGGGGGGGGGGGCGACTAGCACGTCATATTAAAGCCCTTAACGAGCTGAAAAAATGGCGCAAAGAAAACGTCGCTACATTGCTCCAATCAAAAATGGCGCCCCATCAAAGTTCGAAATAGCACTTTGCATTGGAAGCATTTACGCCACTAGAAAACGATTCAGAGATGTTCACAACGTGACGGAGTGTTCCAGATGGATAAACTGAAGGACACACGTAAAAGAAATGTGGTAATATTAAGATCCCGCATTTTTTTTGGGGGGGAGGGGGGGACGGAAGGGGGCAGGTCAAATAAAATCTTTGTTTGGACTAAACTCAAAAGTTTCAAATGGGAGGGGGGAATCGAGCTGCACCACTTAGTAAATATCTTAACAAGCAAATAAAAACAGCGAAAAGAAATCGTCGCTACGTTGCTTCCTTCCAAAATGGTGACAATGCAAAGTTTGAAACGTGTGGATGAAGTGATAAGTGAATTTGTGGCCACATCGATAAAATGCATCTCGAAAGAAAAATGTGTACTTCAGTAAAGCAACATGATGAAAATTGACGTAGTTTTCAAAAGCAGGCCATTGATTTACTAGTGACAGATCACTGCCACAATAAAACTTGATATTTTCGTGGACCCTTTCGTACATCCATTTGCTCGTACATTTTATTGCACCTCGTGTCCCAAAGTAAGGGGCTTTGTCAAGTTTTTGTCAAGTTCGTACTTTAAAGGGAGCCATTTTTGATTGGAGCAAGGTAGCGACGTTTTCTTTGCACCATTTTTCTCAGCTCGTTAAGCTTTAATGTGACGTGCCACTCGACCCCTTTTCCTATTTAAAATTCTTTAGTGTAGCCACAGTCAAGATTTTATTTGCCCTGCTCCCCTCCCTCCCCCAAATGCGGGACCGCTACGGTGCTACTTTTCTTTCACGTGTGTCTTTCATTTTATCCATCTGGAACATTCCGTCAGGCTGTGTACATCTCTGAATCGTTTTCTAGTGGCGTAAATGCTTCCAATGCAAAGTGCTATTTCGAACTTTGATGGGGCGCTTTTTTTGATTGGAGCAACGTAGCGACGTTTTCTTTGCGCCATTTTTCTCAGCTCGTTAAGGGCGTTAATATGACGTGCTACTCGACCCCCCCCCCTTCCCATTTGAAATTATTGAGTTGTGCCCCCTGGGGCCCCCCATAAGGGGGGTACCGCGATATCTCTTATGCCAAAAGATAGAACTCTCAATTCAACCGATGTCCCCGAAGGTGCAAGTTTCAATTCTCATCCGTTCAAAACTTATGCAGTCTGTCTGGAACTTTTGGAACACCCTATATAGTCACCAGGCAGTACAAAAAATATTGCAAGGAAAACATGTCAGAAGAGCTGTGCAAGTTCATCTAGCCGTATTAGAGGTTGCTTTTCATTGCATTTTCATAAAGAGTATCCATCTATCCTATCAAAGTATGCATTGAAGATAAAGCTACTCGTTTAAATAACGTGTGCGGAACAAGTTGTTCACAAAGAAGTGGTCAATATTTTAAAGACAGAAAATGTGATTAAAGTTTTACAAGAATTCGAAGCTGTTGGTGCCATTATTCCAATTTTAGCTGCGCTTTTGCACTACATGCAGGATGCAGACGGTGGTTGAGTTTCGTTTTTTTACTAAAAGTGGGAGAACTGGGAATTGGGATTTGCAGTATCTGAGTTAGGTGTTTGTTTTTAGCATATATCATCCCTTACCCAAGAAGGGCAGTGGGGAAGATGTTGAGAAAAATGATTCTTGTTTCCTAAGAGATCCCGTGTTTCTACCCGATTCCAAATTCCGAAGAAAAGTGGCGATGGGTAATATTTTAGATACGAAAGCTAGCTAGTAAAACCTAAAACATATTGCACTAAACACTATTAGGCTAAAGCTAGCTAAACAAGCCCAAATGGACTACAAATAAGTTCTAGCTATTTATTAAAAACATTGCTAACGTACAATCTACACTCAAATGACTGACGTTTAAATTCATGAAAACAGTAGTGGATTAAGTATCAGGAATAAGAAGGAACAATTCTTGGCCTTTAAACCAAACTCTGGCAATGGACTCGCCCAGCAGAATTTCTCAAGGAGACACCAAGTTCATCACGCAACGAAAAAAGGCAGGTATATCACACTCTACACCGCATAGGCAAGGCGAGATACATCGAGGCAGAATCGGGGCTTTTAAAGGTCCAGGAACGAATATAAAAAGCCAACGTAACTATTCTTCTTAAACAAAACCAATTACGGGCTCTTCTTTAATAATAATTCTCGCAGGCTGCAGATCAATCTATTCAGTGGTGGATGAGTCAATTACTCGACTCGGGGGAAAAACATGAGTGGTTATTTTATCTAAACCTGACTGCAACAGATAAATTCATGATCACATAATTAACGAAAGCTGGCGACCTACACGATTGTTCCGAAACCCTGACAAATTATCTATATATATAATTACACAAGTTCCGCAACGCGGCCATCTGTAGCAGCCGGCAGCAGCAAGCAGGACATACGATGCCATCTCCGCCATCTACCGACGGAACGGCAAATTGTAAGAGTAGCAGCCAAGGCCCGCTGAGATAGTAGCTGCGCCCGGAACGCAACGGCCAGCAACACGAACATACGATGCCATCTACCGACCGAGTGGAAAATTAAATGGGGGGGGAGGGGCGCGCGACGACGCGGAATGAGCGAGCGAAGCGAGCGACTCCGCTAGTACTTCTGTAAACAGATATCTTTACGGATATAACTCACGATGGCATCAAAAATGAGTAACTTATCACGGAGAAATCCACGAATGACGATAGGCTATAAGGGAACTCGCAATAAAAAATCATTACTGGTAAAGTGTCGAAAATTGGATTACCTTGTTACAAAAGTCAGCCGGTCTGACCGCTGCAGCACGCCAGAACAACCCAGCATACGATTTATTTTGATGCCAAGGAGCACACAGCGAGTCTGCTCTCTTGCTCGAAGAACTAGAATGCCTAGTCCCAGCCTGGAGCACATGTCATCAGCCCTCACGTAATCATCACAGACATATCGAGCATCTCGAGCAGTGATATTTAACAGAAAAAAATTAACATCAACACGTGCCATAGCTTAACGAATGGAAAAAGGAGTACTGTGCGGAAAGGAAAAAAATTAAATAAAATCAAGGATTTATAATAAATCTATATATATAATTACACAAAATCCGCAAGGCAGCCAGCAGCAGCCAGCAGCAGCAGCAGCAAGCAGGACATACGAAGCAGTCATCTGCATCTGCAGCGCAGCCAGCAGGACATACGATGCCATCTACCGACCGAACGGCAACTTAATGAGGGGGGGGGGCTGCCGATCCCTGGGGGGGGGAGGGCGGAGGGGAGTGAGACGCCGCGGATTGAGCGAGCGAAGCGAGCGACTCCGCTAGTCCTGGATAAAATTAATAGAAGGCCTAAACTAAAACTAAATAACCAGGTGACTAAAAATGTGAAAACCGTAAGGTAAGTAAATAAATATAAGCAAGGCCGAAAAAATAGTGAAAGCCTATTGAGGTAGTACTTACACGAACTATAAGTAGCTTCAAGAAGAAACCCCGGGGAGCGTTCGGAAATCAAGCCGCCACGGTTGTAATCAACAAACTTAGGCTAATTTCGTTCAGCCAATGGGACAGCACCTTATTGCACTTAATAAACTGGCAAGTATTTCTTTGCCCATGACAAGCAAAACTACGCAAGAACCCTTGCAATTTATTTTTTAACTGAGATGAATGATTTAGGGAAAAATGCTACATAGATACTACTTACTGAATTAGGAAAAGGCAATGGTGTAGTGAACAAAACAATAGTGCCATAGATGCCATTTTGTGGGATTGGTGGCGACCACGCGTTGGGGCACATCAACTAAGCTTAAAAGTATCTGGATTCGTAGCCTTAAATCCCAGTGCACATGCAAGATTATTTCTTGTAGCACCTGAAATGAAAAGGTGGCTAATGAGCACAGGACATGGCTGGTGCAAATACATCAAGAAATCTACAGCAGTGGTTCCCAACCTTTTCTACAGTATTCCTCCCCATTGAAACTATCAGGCAATGGTACGAGCCGGGGGAGCCGCCCCCCAACAACAAAAAAAAAGAAGAGGAGTTTTTTTTTCACAGCGATGAAGCAGTGTTGCTACATGAGAAAAAATATGTGTAGAATTTTGGCTAAAATGGCTGTAGATTGCACAAAAAAACTTGCAGATATTAAAAAATGAAAATTTCGCCTTCCTCGTGCAATTTAACTTCTTTTGTGATGCATGCATAGGATTATGATGCGTGTTTATTCAACGATTCGCCTTTGCATTCTCGCAACTAGAAGCTAGAAATCATCTGAAATTCCAACATGGCGGCGATTTAGCTCTGCCGTCTCGCAACGAAAACAGTCAATAATGTGAGTTCAGAAGTGACTGGAACATTGTTTCGTCAGGAGGAATTTTCTTTGTTTTATTGTCGCTGATTATAGTATTGTAAGCATTTACTCAAACGAAGTCGGATTTAGCCAATACAGGTAGCGTTCTTACCATGGCAATGACACCTTTCCATCGCGATTAAATTCTAGTTGCGAGAATGCAAAGGTGATTCGTTGCGTAAATGAGCCCCTATAGCCGCCAGCGACTCGCGCCTCCCCTGCTGTTGCTCCGCGCCTCCCAAGGGAGGCCCGCCTCACCGGTTGGGAAACGTGGATGTAAAGTATCACAAGTTGGACCTAGCAACTTTATAAACAATCAATTTCAGTTCACTGATGCTTTTAACTATTTCAAGGAGTAATTAAATCCGTTTGAAAACAGCTGCTCAACCTTGTTACAAAGACATTAATGAATTACAGACACCGATGTACTTAGGATAAATGAGATAGGACAATAACTATACGTACAGTTCCTCGAAGAAAGAGTACATCAGACTTTCCTTGATGCAGTCTTCAAGGACCTCGATACACCATATCGGTGAAAAACAACATGAATTTCATGGTACATCCCATACTTTCGATCAATGGCAAGCATAAATAAAGTGGAAAATTGGGTACATGTCTGAACATGAGTTTCACTATGGAAGGACTGCAATTCTGCCAAACCATCTGTTAATGCAACATTAAAAGGTTCTTTCAGGGATGCCACCGAAGATCGTTAGTTTTTCACATTGCTTCACATCACGTATTTGTATTCTTTTCTCACTTTTTTCGCACCAAATTTTTAGACATTTTCACTTTGTTTACATATTTTTTCCACATATTTTTCTTCCCTAATTGTTCACACTTATTTTGCCCTGCACACTAAACATAATATACGAAAGTGTGAATCGGGAAACATAGGGCAGTGCCTCAGAAAATTAATCTGAAATTTGATATAAATAGTAAATGTAATGAATGAAGCAACAGTACAGCACCGCAGTGTTTCTGCAACCGTTATGTTGTCCGCTAATGTATTTTTTTCCCACAGTGGTTGGTTGACAGTGGATGCTTCGTAATTTTCAAAACAAGTTGGTAATTCTGGCTGGTTATTTAAGTAGCCTATGGTTTTAAATTATCGTCTTTAGTCCAGGTGTCCTTTAGATATTTTGGTGGCTTTTTTATACTCATGCTTCACATTCGTGTCCTTTCCACGATCATATTTACACCCTTACAACAAGCTAGGCAATGAAAAAAATTCACGCTCGACTTAGAAGAAAAACACCAACAAGAAATTTCATCACCGATAGCGTGTTTACCTGTAATCTTACAGCTTTTAAATATTTAAAAGGCGGTCGAGTTCGTTTCGCCAATCCTATCCTTGGCTCATTTTGAAATCGTCTAGTTGCGTGGGATTGAATAAGCCTATTTCCAAAGCACGAAAAAATATTTTTATAAAAAATCCCTATATTTCACATTTTTTCACCTATTTGGTCAATCTTCACATTTTTTCACAGTTTTACTGGAGAACTCAAATTTTCACATTTTTTCACTTGATGGCATCCCTGTTCTTTATTAAGGTCTGACAGATGCATTTATTTCTTTTGGCTTTCTTTAATATTTCCCGAAAGTGTGCTCTTGTTAGAGCAATGGTATAGAGCAGTGACATCACGTAGTATTATTGTGTATAACTATATGGTGGAGCCAGGGTTTGCTGCAAGGGGCACTGGAGGGCGAAAAGAAGGTCGTCTTACTGAAGCCAATGCCAATGCAAAGGCCAATGAAGACTGGCTTTCTTAGGCCTATAACGCGCGATTTTTGTTGTTGGAGAAAACAACGTTCTTTTAAGCCTAAGAAAACCGCTCTCAAAGCACTGTCTTGACAAGAAGTACCGTTGTTTTCTCTACTTAATCTAGTGCACCTTGGAGCTATGCCCTCCAAATGATATCTCGTAGCTAATATGACGTCGCTTGACGCTGCTCTATATCGAGCCGTCTATGACAAAAAGCTATCTTCGGTTCAAAAAAATTCGTAAGGCCAATTGATAGCCTTGGCTCCATTGATGGACGAGTTCAGGGTCGGATTGGGAGGGGGGTGAGACTTCCCGAAAAAAAGGCAAATGGGGCCCGTTTTCTCCAAAATTTTAACGACGTTTCTTGTTTTTTTTTTTTTTTGCTATGTAACCAACGGATTGCTAATCATTGTATGTCAATATTGTGAGCCTTTGCACTCTTTTCTTTGCACTGCAAGAGGCTTCTCCCTACTGAATGGGCGACCTTTGGTTCGGGCAGCTGCTCGGGGATCCCCAGGCGGGCCAATCTGACACTAGACGAGATCGTGCTACAACCAACATTCGAATCAGTAATGTTTTACTTTCTTTCAATTCAATTATCAAATCTTTTAATTTCACCTCAACTTTCTTGCGTAAATTTTTCCACATTTGAAATTTAATGTTAGACGTTTTGTCCAACACAGTATATTCACCGAAGTCTGATGAGGAACTATACGTTTTTGACCTTCTTCATTTCTGTTAAGTACATCGACTTTGATGTCCTAAGTCATTAATGTCTTTGTAACAAGGCTGAGTAACTGTCCTGTGTCATCTTCAAACGGGTTTAATAACTTCTTCAAATAGTTAAGAAGCTTCAGTGTACTGTTATTGGATGTTTGTAAAGTTGCTAGGTTCAACTCATGATGCTACAGATTTCTTGACGTATTTACATCATCCATGTCCCTTGCTCCACTGACCACCTTGTCATTTCAGGTGCTATAAGAAAAAATCTTGCACGTGCACCGGGATTTAAGGCTGTACCACGAATACCTCAAGAAACTTTCATGCTTCGGTTGATATGCTCCAATGCGTGGTCGCCATCAATATTACAAACCGACGCTATGGTCTTGTTCAATACCCAGTTGCCTTTTTTTAATTCAGCAAGTATCTCTGGAACATTTTCCTCTAAATCTGTCATCTGAGCTGACAAAAAAATGCAAGGGTTTCTGCGTAGATTCGCTTGTCATGGGCAAAGAAATACCTTGCCATTTCGTTAAATGAAATAAGGGGCAAATCCCAATTCCCAGTTCTCACACTTCTAAAATCATAAAGCTCAACCACCACCTGCATGTATTGCAGAAGTGCAACTGAAATTGGATTAGTGGTACCAACAGCTTCAAATTCTTGAAAATCTTTAATCACATTTTTTGTCTTTAAAATATTGGCCACTTCTTTGTGAATGTGTTTCACATCTTGTTCTGCACATGCGTTATTTAGACGAATAGCTTTATCTTCAATGCATACTTCGATAAGATAGATGAGTACTTTTTTTGAAAATGCATGGAAAAACAACATGTAGAGAACCACTAATACGGTTAAATGAGCTTGGACAGCTCTTTTGAGGTGTTTTCCTTGCAATACTTCTTGTACTATCTGGTGACTTTTGCCTCTACTGGCGACTATATAATCCACTGTTTTCAATACAGGATCCGATTGCTCAAAGAACTGCCTTTACGAGCTGTAGTGTTCGTAATATAACATCTTGCAAATCGTTTCTATGCATCTGCAGTTGCTTTGCTGGTATATATATAAGCCAACATCGAAAGATATTACTGTTTTCCCATTGCAAATAACATGACACGTGATTCCTTGCTTGTGCCAAAGTCGATAGTGAAGTGGGTCAATGAGTCAAAGATCACACGTTATAACTTACGTATAATGATCCGCAGGTCAACAGCTTTCATTTGATACTATACACGGTAGTAAATACGTAGTAAATATTCAATAGTTCTATTAAATTTGGGGGAAAAAATTTCAAAAATGTGGTCTCTTATTTACCTGTATTAAGGTCAAAGAGGGTCAAATGTCAAATCTCATGTAATTAATTAATGGTCTGCCGGACCAACAGCATTTGTTTGATATTAAACATATAGCAAGATACAGTGGAAATTTAATAGTATAGTGAAATTCATGGAAAGATTTGCAAATTTTGACCTTTTTAACCTTTATTTGGGTCAGATTAGGTCGAAGGTCAAATCATAAACTTTATTGATAATCTATGGACCAACACCTTTCCTTTGATACCAAATATGATCGGGTTCACTAATTTTGCTACATAGTCGTTCTTTTACGAGGGGTACATAATCCAGCCCGCCCCATCCCTGCAAAGAACGCGTGCTGACTCTAATGATTTTTTGAAAGCCTGTGACCCCTCAAACACTTTGCCGTAGGTGGGATGTTTCACACACGAAAATTGAACGGATGTCACTCGGCCATGGGTCAATATTCACCATTATGCTCAGTGGCGTGCCCAGGAGGGAGGGGGGGGGGGGGGTGCCTCTGCCGTTTTCGGAAATTGCCCTTTTGTAAAAAAAAAAAAAGCCTTTTGTGCCAGGACTGCCAGCATTTACTTGTGCGGCATTGCCAGAAAAAGAAAAAGGCCTACAAAAAGGGTCTGTTTAAAATCAACCAAGGAAGCTGCGGTGTGTAAGTTAGAGGAAGATAATCTTGAAAATGAAATTTAAAAAAAATAATAATTGCAGCTTCCGAGTGCCATTTTAAGCTCAAAGAAATGGAGTTTTACTGGGAAAATGACTAGATGAAAGAACTGGCCTATGGTTGGAAAACACGATATTTTTTCTGTAGTTGACCCACCAATCTAATAAAGGAACGTGCAAATCATGTATCTCAAATTCCGATGCATAAATGTCTAACAAAGCACAAAGAACAATTGTCATTGTAGATATTTCTTTAAACATCCTTTGCAAGTATCCATTGGGCTCTCAGTCAACCAATTTACACGTATCTGTATACCCTTGTGGACTGCCTTTTCTTGATACGGCTTTCTATTCCTATTTCTTATTTTGACTCTTGAGCCCTTCGGCTTTCCGTCTTGTCTTATAAAAGAGTTTAAACCATCGAGAACAATTTAGCATAGGCTGTGCTGGCAAAAATCTTAGGTAATGGGGGTCTTCAGGAGCCTAGTTTAGTTTACAATGGGTTCACTGTACATATATAGTTTGTAGTTCATTGTCTAGGTTACATCAGTCATTTTGCAGTTGATAACATCGACTTCCTTGAAGTTACCCCTAAAGGAAAGAATGCTGTCCATGGAATAATTGTTTTCTACAAAACAAGACAAAGAGAACCCCAAGTTCTGGATCGCTCTGTTAAGAATGGCAGTAGGGTTACCAGATTCACTTTACTCATGTTGTTATTAGCCATTTCACAGACTTTATACCTATGTAGCCCAGGCGTCTTTGCAAATACTCCAATAGAAAAGTGGCAGGAATTTTAATTTCTGTAGCAATTAAAGACTACGTATGGATGTTAACTAAGCAATGATGGCATTCAAAGCGAGGTATCTCTAATTTGGTCTGAACCACTCACTGGTAGGCACAAGTAATGCACAAACCAATATCCATGTACTGCCAGTACTTCCAGAAACACCAACAAACGTTAATCTGCTGGACTCTTGTCATGTTTCGTTTAAAATAAGTAATGAGAAAATACACGGCCAATCAAAAAACCTGTTGGAAAAGCTTGACAAATTCTCTGAAAATGCAAGTTCAAGGAATCAACTTCAACCACTGGTGTTTGTCAGGCATGGTCATGGCGTGAACATGGTCATTACACTGTTTACCTTTCAGAGAGCAGCTCGAAGTCTTGACTGGGATCGAAAGCTATTACCTTTGAATGACTAAAAAGTATTTTTTTGCAATGAACCTGCAAAACTTTAGTAAACTATCAGCTGGCGTGCAGTGGAAATGAACTTCTTAAAGATCCCAGATACAGAGACTTGCACCATTATTAGAAAAAAAAGAGGGCTCCAAAAAATTCTGAAGATGCGTCCTGTAATCTTGGATCTGATGAGAATAAGAAAATAGTAAAGTGACGGTCACTGATGAAGTAGTGGGCATATTACACATATCTCCGCCATGTTTTTTATGGTGACACTTAAAAAGATGGAAGTTAGGGAGCATATTCAGGCATTTAGAAAAAGTCCCGCCATAAGTTAGGCCAATTAGTCTTCTCGCTATCAGAAGAACTTTTAAGTTGACTGCATGTGCACAGAACTTTATTTACAGGCTTGTTATAGCCTACATTTCATGTGATTGTCTGCCTAAGCAGAATTTTTAACTGTTAAGTTCAGTGGCAAAAAAAGTCAAACATGAAAACAAAATATTGGGTATTGGAGGTTAAAGAGGACAGAAAGTTATTTTCTGGAATTTTGTGTGTGTGTGTCGACCACAACCAGATTTAAACTTGAGCCAGTATGAGCTAAGGTGCAGCATTGTCCCAAGGTCTACGTTTTGAAGTGATGGGTCCATTCGTTGCACTCGGGTTAAAAGCAAGCTTCTTCATAATCTAGAGGCACATAAACGCAAAGAGCCACATGGAAGATCTAGATGAACCATAAGAAGTTGTAACTGTTACCAATCCAATTGCTTCAGTTCTAGTCATGCTGAGCTCAATTTTCTGAAGTATAATAGAATACAAAGTATGTTCTGGACTTGGTATGTCAGTTTTTCAGCAAAGCCTGTACAGCAAAGTTCATGTTGTGTTCGAAGTTCATGTTCTCTGAAGTTCAAAGTTCTCAGAAATTCATGTTGTGTTTGACACACGTTTTGAAAATTCATTGAAAATATACTTACTCCTGACACTGATATATTTCCTCTTGTCAGCTGGTGTCTGCTGCACCCAAAGAAGAAATTCTAGGGACCCAAGCCTAGAAAAATTGAACGTGACGGCATTTACGCAAAACTTGAGTCATAGGGAGCAGCTGCACTGCGTGGAATGCACTTAATTTCGGTTGCTGATTTCACACGAGCTTTCTTTGGAAAGACGGAAGCTCTTTTCGCAACTGCTGCATGTATGCAAATGAAGGAGTGATTCAGGCATTTTCATCTGGTACTTACGAATTCTACAGTGTGTTAGAAGAATATCTTTGTTCTGTTTACTTAGGTGAACTAGGGTCGTGACTTCTTCGAAAAAGCAAGGTGAAGTTGTTGGTCTGCCCCCTGATTTTAGCTTGTAGGGGGGTGCTTTGGGTGCTGAAGCATCAGGCCACAAGTCAAAAAAGGGCCTCAAGGGTGCCTCACGGTCATGGGAAAAACCAAATAAGATACTACTTTAAATAAAAAATATACATTTACTTTTACTGAAAAGTTGTACCAAAAAATTTCAATTTCTGAAAAATATCATTGATCTTCTTCGTGGGGGGAGCGGGGGGAGGGGGAAAGGCGCACAATAAATCTAAGCACCATGCAGGCCTTTATGAAGCTTAATGCGGCGCTGACCCTTAATTCATGAATTAATTTCTGATACTTTTTTTAAGTTAGGTCAGCCTCGTGGGATTCGAACCAGAATTTTCTTGGTTTGGAGAAGAGGACGCTGACCTCTGGGCTGTTGCTGCTAACTTTGCTCGGGGTCTTCGGGGCACAAGCTTGCAGCGCGAGTTGGCACTTAGATTTTTCGTGTTCAGTCAACTTTGCCCACAGGCACTTGGACGCAACTTGGGGTTAATATTGCGGATGGCCAAAACTCCATTTCAACGGATTAGAGTCAATTGTTTACACATCAGGTGAACAGCTAGTCAAGTCAAGCCTACGTCTACCTAAATGTCACCGAGATGCACTAACATTCCATTTATATATAATTCATGAGCGAAATTCAATTCTAACCAAATCATTGCCACGTTTCAATGCAATTCAGTTCATTGCCATTTTCTTTGTAAGCTCTTTCAACCCAGTTTCAATGAACAACTTTCCATTTCTCATTACAAATCAATTCAAATTCATTGACATCTTGTTGATATAAGTTCCAGTCAATTCTCAGCTGATTCTGGATAGGTTTTGACCAAGTCCGTTCAGTTCCACCCAATTGAACCTAAGTCCAGCACAATTTAGGGCAAATTCCAGATATTACCGAAAATTTAGACGATTTTGGTGAATTTGGGTTTAAACTGGGTGTAACGATTTGAATTTTAGTGGAGGTGGCCCAAATAGGGTGTATCACACCTACAATTCAGGCTGAATCAAGTCGTGTCAAAACAAGGCATTTTAAGACAAATCAAATTCAGATCAAATCTCGGTAATGCAATTTCAAAGAATGACTTGTGAATCCAAGCCAACTTGAGCTGAAGACGGACTGAATTGATGGCCATCATAAGTCAGTTCCTACTTATTCACTTTATGATTGAAGCAGCTATACCGAAGTCAAGTCCTAATCAAGACGAGCGCAATTAAAAATATTATAAAATCGGTTCAATCATTTCATTACCGGAATTGCCAAGAAATGCTTAGTCATTTCCACCAAGCCCATAGAAGTGGAATTGACTCAGTTCCAAATCCGGGATTGACTGACGCGCATGACTGTTGCAATCCATTTAAGCTTTTTTCCAACAACTTTTTCAGGAATTTTCTAATGATGCAAAATTTTCGCTCTAATGCAGTGTTGAGTACCGAAATCTAAGGCATAAAATACACTTTTACAGTCGTGTTAGTTGTCTACAGTCACGTTACAGTCACGTTAGTTGTCTTGCCTCGAATTTCACCAGGAAACTTATTTTAATTTTCGGCTTCTTTCGGAACAAAGCGACTTTATCACTTGGCACAATATCATTTTACATTAATTGGGAATGATCAATTACGAGGTTTTGGGCACTTGATAAACGACGTCATATACGAGGTGAACTCTAGTTTAAAGGTGCCTGTTCACCATTTTGATAGCATTGCCCATATCCTAACCACAGTATTCACGTTCTAAATTCTCCGTCATCCAATACTTTACTTTATTTTACTGTATTAAAGATTGCACGACAGTGCCGTACAGGCTGTGCAGCAAAGGATAATTTTACAGAAAGTATAAGCGTAACAATAACGATTTGTGCAAAAAATAATAGTTAAATTGAGTTTTAAATAAATTATAAAGAATAAATGCAAAAATAAATCACAAGAAATAAATAATTTTGAAAAAAAAAAGGTGAAACTACGTAATAAGTGTATTTATGTTTTATGTATCTATTATTTACACAGTAATTCTAGCCAATTCTGGACAATCTTTCAGCCCCTACGATGATCGGAGGTTTCCCGGATCGGATCCCTGGGTTGGCACCTCCCTTTACTAGATATTTCTTCTTCTCTAAAAGTCTGGTAATGTTCAAAATTGGGCCGGTTCTGCCAAACGAGCATTAAAATTAATTCGGCTGAATTAAGGCTCAAAAGAAATTATTTAAAAAAAAATTGATGTTTTCATATATATAGTAAACAGTGCAATTTGGGAAAATGGCATTTACGTTTCATGTATAAGGGGAAAAAAAAATAATTACTCGAGTTTATACATTTATTTATAAATAGTCAATTTCATTTGCGGTTCAGTTGAACCGTTAATTCGGCATTTTGATTATTATATACAGGATTGCTCATAATATTTTACACACCACTGCACACTATAAGAGGTCATTTTAAGTTGGACTTGTAAACTCCACTGTTTCAAATTGATATAAATAAGGTGGAATTTTAACGGGTGAAGCGGTGGGTTTCCATGTTGGTATGCACACTAATGAGTTTCCGTGTAAATAATGCGCTGCCAGTTTGTATTTAACGCAACGTGCTGGTCAAGACTGTTTTTGAAGTTGTTGACATTGGGTGCTGTAACAACCTGTTCAGGGAGCGAATTCCAAATGTGAATGAGTTTCTATATGTATAGAAACTTTTAGTTCTTGGTTTGTTTATAGTAATCTAAGATTTTATAAGAGTGTCCATGAGTGACTGAAAACAGTTGTAAGTTAAATAGTTGTTTGAGTGAAGTGCCACCGAAGACGAATCTCAGTATTTTGAAGAGAGTATTAATTTTTATTCTAGTGAGCATCCACCATAAGGGATGTAGATCGAGGCTCCTTAGTCCAGTTTCATACGACAGGCATTTATAGCATTCCACATTTTTTGTATACCTTCGCTGAACTTGTTTGAGGGCAGCCAGTAGGCTGATGTGAGTCACGTGATCGCGTTTTAGTTATGAAATAATGTTGTTCCATTTTTGATTTTCAGCTATTTTCTTTGTATTGCTGGAAGATTCTACGGTGCTGTATCTAGGAGTTGAAAATGTGAAATGGCGCCTTAAAAGAGCACTAGGCGCTTATTCGAGGCGAGGTGCGTTTCATAGCCCCGCATGCTAAACTCGGCGGTTAGGGTGTTTATTCATTATTTAATTTAATAGGCCGTTACCGCTACCCGAATCTGCTGGACCGGCCGACCACGGTGAATGCGGTCGCTTCCTATAATTTATTGAATAAGGTAAACCGACAGTTTCCCTAGAGGGAATTTGACAAAACATGCAAATATAAAACCTTAATATAAATAACAAACAAGCAATTCCATATATTTATTACTAACAAAAACGTCAAGTGTGCCGTAAAAAAGGGGGTTATATGATTGAAGTTTCACTTTACTTGTTAAAATGTACACCGATAAAATCTGGATGATTTTTAATTGAAATAATCAAATGTACAATTGAGAAAATTGCATCTGTTTAAGTGCTGTTGTGTTTTACGTAAAATATATGATTGGTAACGCACAACAGCACTTAAACAGATCTAATTTTCTGAATTGTACGTTTGATTATTTCAATTAAAAATCACCAATTTTTATTCGTGTACATTTTCACAAGTAAAATGAAACTTCAATCATATAACCCCTTTTTTTACGGCACACTTGACGTTTTTGTTTGTAATCCGTGTACCTTTTTTACGGTTATGGTGTCGCGCTATGCAGTCGATTTTTGCTTGTTCGAAGAATGGATCTGGAGTTTGCTGAGTGGCATTGTTCCCTAAATACAATGGTTAAAACAATGTAAAACAATCAAAATGACCGTTTAGGGTCCCGTAACTCCAGAATGGATCGACCAATTGAGAAAGTGGTCCCTGTAAGGTTGAAGCCCAGGGAAATTTCTGGCTCAGATCATGTTTCAGATTTTAGGTAGGTGCAGTAGTTTTTTTTTCTGAAACCGTGTTAGCCAAGAACAAGAACAACAACAACAAGTGAACAGTTTTCAAATTTACGTGTGGCTCCCTACGTTTACTCTTGCACGGAATTGCATAAAATTCGGTGTAAAGGTTGGAAAAGTTGCTATCTACTATTTGGCCAAGTTTGGTCGAAATATATTGAATAGAAACGGAGAAATTAATAGTTTTAGTTTTGCTGGAGAGAGGACTTCAATCATCTAGACACACGTTGAAATACGAACGAAAATACCATGGCGTCATCTAGCGGCAGTGACATTGTTAACCTTTATAGCTTGCTCCCTGGTGCACGAGGATGAACCAAATTTTCACTTAATAATTAAGGAGGTCGTGGCTTGCTTGTTTCGTTTAAAGAAATACCGTTCTGCATTCCTTCGCTTGGTGCAAGCAAGTGTTAGATAGTACTAGACGGCGCTAGATGTGTCGGATTCTGCCTACTTTGAATCGGTGATAGTGCCCCTTTAAAACGGAGGGAATAGCAACGGCACTTCTAGTCAAGCAGTGCTTTGAGATCGGATTTCTTAGCCTTAAAAAAAACGTTGTTTTCTCCAATCCCATATGCTGCGAGGTTGTAGTCGGAAAAGAAAAGATTCCACTTGCTAAAGACGCCCTTCTTTTTTCCCTCTAGTGTCCCTTGCAGCTAGAGCCCAGTTACTGTCTGCAGCACGGTAGATTAGTAGAAACATGGGGTAAAGAAAGACCTGCTTCCACCAACGGTACCGGAAGACAGCACTTGTCAGCTTCTCGTAGGAGCCGAAACTTGAAATAAAAAATGGCGGCGTCATTGCCATGGTAACCATTGTAGGGTCATTCTACCAAAAGAGTGCTTATTACGGTCACAACCCTGAAATCGTAATAAATAAAAACAAAATTTCAATTTTTTTTTATAAACATTATTTGCATTGTAAACATCAACTTAGACATATGTGAGGTAATAATAATTAATTACTTAATGATTTGTTTGTTTTTTTTGGATGATTTTTAAGGACACAGACATTGTCACACTCACTACATTGAACAACACAATGCGATCTATCTCTTCTCCTTTGCTTTAAAACTTAAGTCAGTCATCGTTAAAACAATCCGAGTGAAATCTCAATAAAATTAACCAATGTTAAAAAAAATCAAAATAACAATTAGTTAGGAAAATTATTTATTTATTGTTGGTGGCTTTTTTTGTTGTCAACTCCGTTAACATTTCTGTCAACCCTGTCAACTATGTTATGGAGTTGACTCGTGTCACGAAGTTGACAGAAACGTATGCACGATGTAAATAGCAGTATAAGGGATAAAATTGCTGTAACCAGACAACTTTTATTTAAATTATTTTATCTTTAACCTAAACAACAAACATTCAGTGCTGTCAACTCCTTAATGCTGTCAACAATACGTTCAACTCCGTAACGGACTATTTTCAAAAAATTGACAAAAAATGAAAAAAGAAAATTTTTTCAGTGCTGCTGCCTACTTAAACTGAATCCTGACTCTTACAAGATACCTCAGGAACTCATTCAAGGTTTCTCTTAAAGTACATCGAAAAAATTTTTTCTGGCTAGGCAAATTGTTCTCTTTTGGAAGAATGACCCTGTAATAGAGACAGTACCTGCGGAAACAGACGAAATACTCCTGCGTGGGCATATCCGAAGTAGGAGAACTTACTTTGTGTTCGATTCAAACTGTATATAATCGTTACAATAAACATAAACCACGGATGAAGCTTCAGCCTGTACGGGCGATGAGCATGCTTCTGGGGCATTCTCAGAACACAAAACCACGTTTTAAACTTAGCTCCACTCGTAACGACAACCCGTGTTAAAATTGTATGTTGGATTAAAAAAAGTAAAACGATCAGCCAGTTCGAATCTTTCTTTAAATTATTTTAATGTCCTAATCTTAATTATGGTATATTTTAAACGATTAATTTTGTATTCTTATCGTGATCAATTTGTTTTAGTGACACTAAATAGTTTTGATCCCCTTAATGCTCTGCGCTTCAGTTAATTGACAACAGCGCCCTCTGGCGGTAAATCACTGAAAGCTGGCACTAGGGATAGACCGATATTAATATCGGTATCGGTATTTACAGATATTATCGGTATTTTTTGTGTATCGGTATCGGATCTGTATCGGTGTTTATTTACCGATATTTTAGCCGATACGACCAACTTCCGTGCACGCTGGCTACTCCACCTAGCTTGTGAGAAACCTTTCCTGCATAGCATCACTTGTATCCCATGACGTCATCTGCACAGCAGCTTAGTGAATTCAACGTGTGTGCAGTGCCAGAATCAGGGCAGGGCTTCTTGGGATTAGGCCTATCTGCAGTGTACTCTGGGTTTTTTTTTTTTTACAGTCGAAGGTACACTTGCGGATCTGCCACCACTGAGAAAAAAAAATTAGAAGTTTAATTTTCTTGATCATCAGTTTCATAATGATGAAGTATGCGTTTGACTTTCTGACCCATTGACTTTTTTTTAAAAATCGGTATCGGTATATCTGTATCGGTGTATCGGATCTGTATCGGATCGGCGTGTGAGGGGAAAATCGGTATCGGATCGGATCGGTATTTTTCTGTATCGGTCGATCCCTAGCTGGCACTTCTTTCGTCCAAACGTTTACCGTTGTAAGAGAGAGTGGTACTACCTATATATAATTCTTCTACCGTGGTCTGCAGCATAGAGTTATATCAAAGCCACCTACAGTAAAGGTCGTATCAGATCACACCAAAAAAGCGACTAAAATCAACCATTGACATAGAAGCAAGCGCAAGTTTGCTTAGGTGCTGTCATCTCTACCCCAAGCGGCGAAATTTCAAATCAACCGATGACGCCACTATCTTGGTAAACTTTTCGCGTCGGTATTTATATCGCTTTTAGTGGATCATTGTGAAAGGCATATAAGTGGCTTTGGTTATATCGGGGGCAGCATAAATATATGCTAAAGGACGTGTATATAATTCGCTCCTGGTTATATATAATAATATGTCGTTATTGTCACTGCTCTATTCTCCCGAAAAACACGCAACGACAACGACGCTTCCGCCATCTGTTATGGCCAGCCTGAATAAACGGATTACTCTTTCCGGTTTGGAGTAGACCCGTGCGCCGCCACGCCATGCCGCCGATGCCGATGATTTTCCAAATTTCCGCACGCCGTTCGTTGCTGATAAAAAGCTTTGTATTTTAATTCAAAATTTCAGTTTCAACTTTTTAACGATTTCTTCCCGATCTGAGGAGCCTAAATACGAAAAAAAAAAGGAAGAAAGAAAATCCTTGAAATGGAAGAACGACACTCAAAACAAACAAATGTGCTGAAGTACTTTCGTCAGAGTGTGCTACTTAGTTTTTATATTCGTGCAATGAGATTGGAGGTGTAAAAGTTTTACACTTTTAACAATCTCCTGCTACTTTATGATATTTTTATAGTGTTATTGTTCAATAATTTTGTTGTTAATATATATTTACTTCATTGCCTATTATTATTATTATTATTATTATTTATTCGATTTATTTTTTTTTTCTGCCACTGATCCTACATGCACATGTTCAATTTGGTTTGGTCTAAATTGTGTTTTGTAACTTATTTGCTTATATTGATTTATATACTTGACACTGTATGAATTTATATGCTTGTATGTATTTTCCTTTTTTTGTTTATGTGACTGCTTTCATTCTTTGAATTGCAACCGTAAATCCTGTAATGCCCTTTGGGCGCTTGGATTTTACTCCAAGTTAAAATTAAAGTAAAGTTACAGATCCGCCACGATTACCAGCCGTCGGTCGGTTTGTATTCATAGCGTTCCAGCCAACCCTTTTTCCACCAAACCGAAAAACACAAAACGAGAAAAATTAATACGAGGTTTTATATTATCAGGGCTGCAGTCGTTTGCATGTTTGTTTTTTTTACTGATGCCCGTTATTGTTGGAAGGTAGTCTTGGTTTCAGATGTCCACAAGTAACGCTTGGAAGTAGGCTGTTTTTTAAAGTAATGGAACACTGAATTTAGCAAACATTTTTAATACTGTCGCTAATCGTTAAATTAACTTAAATAAGTTTAATCATGTATTATTTTTAGTCATGGAAAGAAACACTGAGAAGTGTAGTCAATTTGTAGGAGTTAGGCTGGTCGAAACTATTTTAATTTTACAAATTTTTGGCTGAAACATTAATTATAATTATAGTAACCTAACGATGGCAAGACAGAAACACTTTTGAAACAAATCGGGACTGATGTTCAATTTATTTACATTTACTTTCAGGAAATGAAAATAGGTTTTTCAGTGTGTTTTAGTATTTTTAAGTTATTTTGGGAATTTTAAATATTTTCTCAGTGTTTTATTTTTTTAATATTAAAAGACGGCCATTTAAATAGAAACTTTATACGTTTTTTCCTTCACAAGCTATAATTTTGATGAAAAAATGAATGCACCAGTATACTAAAACTAAGTATTTTACACCATTTTGAGTGTTTACTTTCAAAATTTTGTAAACTCCTCCCCTCCCCCTTTCAGATTTCAACCATTTTGGGCTGATGGGCCTTTACCACTCAAGTCTGGGCCTGGTCACAGCCAAACGATTTTCTGTTGCCGCAAAAAATCTTATTGTATGCATTCACAACAATTATGCGGTATGTAAAAAAAAAATTAGAAAAGTAAGAAAATTCTTGGAAAATTGCTTACTACTTGAACAGTGTCGGTAGTAGTTTACATATTTTATAATTCAATACAGCTGTCGTAATACAAAAAAAATGTCTCTGTTGATCTTCATAGATTTGTTCTGAAATTAACACATCAATAACAATTTCACAACGCCACTGCTGGTAAATAATTTCCGGCACGCCACGGCATGCCGCCACCGCCGACATTTTTTAGGAGGTATGCCGCCGCAACCCTTAAACACGCGGAGCACAGGTCTAGTTTGGAGGGTTTGCAGTGTCCTCACCTCTCGTCCCAATTGAGCGGAATACCTCTCAGGCGCATCCGAGCGCAGCTGTAAGACTGTGGCACCATCTTGTGAACACAAAACAAAGTAAACCGTTTTGCGCTGCTTTATCTCTTCCTAAAAATAAAGCTTTTTTACTGTTTCAACTAAAAGTACCATTACAGGGCCGTAGGAAGCAAATCTGAAGTGGTGCGGCTATGGTAGAGGCCCAGGGAAACCAGCTAGGGGGTCTGGGGGAGCGCTGCAAGCTCCCCAGCGGGGTCCGGGGCAGAGCCCCGGAAGCTGAAGCAATTTTCCGTACTGTATTGCCTTAGCTGGCTTCTGAAAGCCACGTTTGAAGAAAATTCTCAAGATTTTATTAGTTAATTAAAATATGGTTCAAAGTTTTACTGCAGTAGCCTAATTATTTGACTTTAAAAAATAATGCCAGTTTAGAGATTAGGGTATTGTTGTTGGTTGGTACCATGTCAAAATTCTGAGCTTCGGATAGTATCCATTAAATCACCGATATTTGGTAAATCCTTCACGCCATGTTTACGTCTAGAGACAATGTACTCTCGCAGCATGTACGACCCACGTTTAGCTAATAGGGAAACATTCGAATAATGCTTCTAAATTATGACAAAACGATAAAAAAAAACTTTTTAAAGTATTAATTTATACAAAAATGCTACCAAGCAAATATCTTTTTTTTTAACTGCTTAAAACATGAAAAACTACATATATAAATCTGGGTGCAAGAGTGTTGAAATCAACCACTAGAGTGCAGCACCATCCCATGCGAACTGACCATGTTAATGCAAATATTGTATAGTGTTTCATCGACGTCGATAGTGACATTATGAGCATTTGCATCAAGCCGGATTCGTGGGTTGGAGTGACGAGTTTAGAAGTTGGTTGCACCATACAGCAGTATCAAACAGGGGGATGGCTCTTTCAGCTTTACTTGTCCGCGTCGGATTTCCAAGATGGCGACCCCATTGAGAAGAAGGCGTGTATCGATTTCGTTGTATTGCGTGCGTTAGTTTCAATATAACGGCTAAGCAAACCACGACTTGATTAATAAGTCGTGGTATTGCAACCTGACATTTTTAGCTTGATAAAATTTGAAACGGCCGAAATATACTTCCTAATAATTCGTCGAAATACACTTCTTGAGCTGATAGAAAAATAAAAGCAGACAATGCAACAAGCATAAAGACGGAAGAAAACGGCTCAGAACTCAAATTTAATTGCTTGTTATAACCTAAAGCGAAGAATAACTTCACTATCAGTAACGTAAACAATTTTTTTTTTTTTTGGGGGGGGGGGGGCTCAAATTGTACGCCTCGCTTTTCACCCCCTGCTAGAAAAAGTGTGACCACCTTACTTTTAATGTATATGTATTGTCGCTTCAAGGACCGGTCATTATATGACCGGAGGGGGAGGGGGAAAAGGGCGGAGGAAATGATAATGTGACCACCAAATTTTTGATGACCCCTCCTTTTCAAGACCCTGAAGGCCTTTTCAAGACCTCCTTTTCGACCCACCCCCCAAATCAAGGTCCAAAAATAATGTAAACCCCACCACCACTTTTCGTATACCGATTGTGACTGTCTGCAAATTAGTGCTGTAGCGAAATAAGTAAATTGCTCTCCACTCCTCCAGTTATCGTTAGTTGTAAGGAAACGTGTCTCGTTTTTACGAAAAGACATGTTGGGTTAAACATGTTCTATAAAATGTTCCTTACACCCATATCTTGTCGAGTGTTTGCTTGGGGGCCCACATCCGTAACATAGTCAGCACCTGAAAGTCAGAAAAAGCCAGGTGTCAAGCTTTTCTACGAAGTTCTTTGTAGAAACTATACTTGCAGTAATGGTAATAATATGCTTCAAAAGCTTGTAAACACTAACATGATGGTGGAGGTGAAGCGGTTTTACAAATTTTGACTGCTGAAATTAAGTGCCACTTTGAGGTCCAAAAATGACTTTTTCTTCCAGCTGGTCAGTGTGTTTTTGACCCCCCCCCCCCTTACCCGCCTCGAGAGGGTCCAAAGCCTTAATGACCCCTACCGGCCATAAATAATGACCGGTCCCATATGTCATGTATGGCCTCATCAACATTTGGAAGAAAATAGCAAATAACCATTCTCCACGATGTTTATTCCCACTAAACCTGTTTTATCCCGCACCCTCCCTTTGCTCTACTGTTCGACTTCGCATTTCGTATTTGCTGTTGAAAAATGAAATAATCCAACTTGATTTTATTTCATTTTTAGTATGTAGAGCAATAAAACACACCACAATGAACCATGATGTTTCCAATTTGCCAAATTTTGTTTCAAATTCCAAGTAGTTCAGTTATTTCGTAAGCATAAATAAATTTGTACTTCATCTTTTAGTAACTCAGGTTTAACACTAACTAACACGTAAAAGCGACGACAGGGTCCCAATCTGCTGGTGGCGGCGTAAGTTTCGTTTGATTTGACTGTTGGTAGCGCATACCTCAACTCCGAACGAAATCTTTCTCAAATCGACGGTGGCGCCAACCTGGCTCCTGGCGGCGGTGATTACGCACGGACAGGATTTGAAGCGAATGTTCCCTCTCTGGTGTAACAATATAATATATCTAACTCTATGGTATCAAATTTCAGCATTTACTGTCAGCGCAGCGTATGCAGCGATGCTGTTCAGTGCAACAATATATCTAACTATGGTTCAGTGGCTAAATTCCGGAACTATTATAACGGCGTAGCAGGAAAATTTAGCGTTGCTGCCTCCTGGATTATGAACGTCGCATCATGCCTCATTCCCCCCCCCCCCCTTCATGTCTGCATTCGACAATTCGGGCAAATAAAGCTTTTTTTTCCCGGAAAAGTGGTGCGGCCATGGCCGGACCGGCCGGACCGGGTTTTACGGCCCTGCATTAATATCGTTTTGATACGTACATTTTTTTTTTATTTCTGGAAGTCCCGTTGCCATGGTGATGGCTTTTCATGACGTCATATTGGAGTGACTCAGCCAAGCAGCTCGGAGTCGGAACGGAACCCCATCCCCGTTCTGTGTTTCGCCCGCACGTGTAGGTTAACTGCCGTTCATTTCAGCAACGCACTAGCATCCTTGGAATCAAAACTCAAGAATGTTCGTGGTTCATCTACCAACACAGCAGTGACAGGCATTATTAGGTGAGGATTACATTTATCATTTGTTGCTGTTAGTAATGTCACCTGGTTTATTTGTATACCGTGTAAATAGGTTGTTACCGGGTAACACCCCGCCGTCACGAATGACGTTTCGATGACCTTGCTGCGTTCTAACTAGTTAGCTAATTAGAATCACTTATTTAGAAATGGTAAGGAAACCAAATTAATTGTTTAGTGACGTGAATGTAATACTGAACATGTTGGTAGGTTTAATTGACCTGAGGTCAGATTAAACGCCGTTTCTGATCAGCCTCGTGTAGTGTGTAGTGAGTACGAGTCTGGTTTTGAGTGTTGCTGTCTAGTCACGACTGTATCATTCTACCACTGATGTCCACATACATCTGGATGGGTACATGCACGAATCCGACAAAATAATATGAGAAAGATAAAAATTAGGAAAAAATGCATATAGATTAGTTGTAATCAGTGACAGTAATCTAAATTAGTAAAATTGGTACCGTACATTTAGTTTAAAGAGTTTTTATCTAGTTTGAATAAATTCATTTGTGATCAACAAACATTTCGAGTGCAAGGGCGGATCAACTTCAATTATTGGGAACCGCCCCCTTCCAAGATAATGACAATAAAAAAAATTGTATATGAAAAACGAAAAAGTGGGGGGAAAATTGTGTTTTAACGTCTGTTTTACATTTGTGTTAAGTATTCAGTAAAATCATTAAATTCCCTACAAGAACTGGACGAATCGCATCGAAAAAGCACAGCATTATAGGTACTTTTTGAATAAGTCCTGCAGTTAGTAGGTTAAGTATTAAATATACGCATTGAAGTAGGAATTGTTTTAAAAATAAACAAATTGGAACACGGGAATGTAGTTTCATTCGTAGCATTGATACAGCCAGGCACTGGAAACAGATGTAGAATAAAAAGTGTACCTTGGAAGTACGGTGCATCTTTCCCTGATGTTTCTCAACTATTAAAAAATAAGAGGTGGTGGTAGTATTATGTTATACATGTGTGTTGGGAACAGTGGCGTAACGTGCGGGGTGCGAAGGGTGCAGATGCTGAAGGGGGGGGGGGGGGGGGGGGGCACGCACAAATAAAAAATGAAAAAAAGGAAATAGAGAGAGAGACAGGCAGACACAAGAGAGAGCAACAGGACAGAGGGAGAGAATATTAATCGAGATAGATAATATAGAAACACCCATCGTAGCATCTGGGGACGAAAGTAAAATATGAAGATAAAGTAAACTGCACTTTAATTTATCTTCGAGATAAAATATTAATTTTACAGTTTTATTGTTGGTTTACATCTCAGTTATTATTGCTTGTATCCACGGCTTGCATAAAGGGACGGGGTGAAAGGGAACTGGGTGAAGGGTGGGAGGGGGTGAGGGAGAAGTGACAAGGTGGGGGAGGCAGGGGACTTGATACCATTTACCAAGTGTAGCGTTTGTCGTCCATAGACGGGTTACAAGCTAGAATATATATTTTCTTATGT
>JAHWFP010235864.1:47580-84303 GCA_023313725.1 Lithobius niger
CCAAAATGTTGTCGCATATCATTTATTACATAATAAGGTACTACTATGAAATTTACCTGTAAAGTTTCCATCCTAGATTTACTATGTTCGCATTGCTACGAAAGTAGTTCCCTGCTCGGTAAAATTTGAGCCATTATGTATGGGTACTTATCTAGATAAGCGATGTTGGAGGCATTCCGAGACGAGATGTGGCTTAAGATGAAGTTATGAAGAGACAAGATGGGACTGAATATGAGGTTGAGAAGTCAGGATGACGAGGCCAAGTTTATCTCGACTTGTTTCCTCTCGACCGAATCTTGTGCCGAAACAATGTGGTGAGGGGTGTGACACAGGAGTGAGAAAACGGACCTACCATGGAAAAACCAGAGGTCCTTCGGAAAAAATATGGTTTAATTTAAGTATATTATGGCAGGTAACTTTACCACTGTAAAACTTGAAAATATGTGAAAAATGAACTATAGTGGGAAAATGGTGAAATATATGAAAAGGAAGAAAGGTAATAATATAGTATATTGTAATAGAGTTTATATAAAAATTAAGTTAGAAATGCATAGCAATTACATAATCGAAAGTACAGAGTAAGATCTGGCAAGTGAACAGTAGATGACATGCAATCCACTCGACAAAACAAAAGAAAATAAATAGACATGAATTGCTGTAAATAATATTAAAAAAAATTGGAAATAAGGCGTAGGCGAAAAATCGTACACTGGAATAACGTAGTATTAGTGAGCCACGTTTATGCACTAATACCGATTTCGCATTGGTAAATTGGCCCTGCCCAGGGGGGGGGGGGGCTGGGCACCGTTTTATTAACCAATGCGAAATCGGGCCGGCATAGGCACGGCCAAGACTGCTTTATTTACCAACGCGAAATCAAATTATAGACGGAGCCGGCCAGCGCCACTTAAATCAGAATGGTTTATGAATGGTGCTGAAGTGTAGCGGCAGAACGTGGAACGTGCCAAGTACCACAAACCGACACGTGGCGGTGCTGTAAATCGTGATCAGCGAGCCGTGTAATTAACCAACGCGAAAGCGGACCGGCCGGACCAGTAGTGGCCCCGATCGGCACTGGCTGGCCCTCCCCAGTCCGGCCTGGCCGCTTGAATTTACCAATGGGAAATCGTTACGAGATTTCATTCAAATGACGTGAAGACAGTGGACAAGTGGCCATATTGCTAAAGGCGGTATGGCAGTGATCTGGTGATGACCGGTACGCTGGTGCGAATCCGGGTCACGTCACTTGAATGAAACGTAAGTGTAGAAAGGAAGCTTACTGTATTATGTTATCCGTCTAAGATTTTCGCTGATGGCTTATTTACTATTTTCTTTTAAACAAAAGAAAAATCACAGAATGTGCAGGTGTACAATATTTAGAGAAAAAAAAAACATTCGTTCACCTATTGCGATTAATTAAGTAAAAAAGAAAAAAAGAAAAATGGCGACAAGTGAAAAAAGTTTGATTTCAAATGTAAAAAAGAATGCGAGTCTGTGATGGTTTAATTTCATAATGAATTTACAGTGTTCTCTTATTTTTAGGGCACTGCAGCACAGTTTTGCAGCACAGTTTTGCAGCTTTTCAAGCCAAGACAACCCGAAACAATGGGTAAGTTTAATAATTATTGTTTAAAGTTCCCAAACTGAAAAAAAAGGTGTAATTGCAGTGCCCAGAGAGTAGTTAACAAATAAAATAAAAACTTTATCATAACCGCATAAGATTGGTGCACCAATTTTATTTTAATCCTGTCAAACGTACACTAAAACAAATGGGGCAAACTGATGCAAAGTTTAGAAAAATAAGCTAACATAATTTGCATAATTAATAAAATTGAAAAAAAAATATATAAATACTCCAGTGCCAAAAATTGGAAAAACAATTTATGCAAATTACACATGCCTAAAACAAGTATTTCAACAAGTAGCTTTTATTGGTGAGGGATAGTACACGTGTCAATGGCCCAATCAACCATCTCCCCAAAGAAAGCGCAAAAGCGTGTTGAATCTGCCCACTTTCTGTTTTTAGAATGTGGAACTTGCAATGGATGGGGAGGGAAGAAAGGTTTTAAAATACTAGTAAGCTGTGAATTAACTTCTTTGATTTATTCACTTCTTATTTGTCTTGCTGCTTTTACTGTTCGAAATGAAATTTAGTTTTTACTAAAAAAAATGCATTATGCAAATTAAATTACTTTCCTGAACTCTCTACATAAACGGTTGTATCTAGGTTTTCCTTGTTCTGATGACGATTGCTTACTTCAGTTGAAACGTCACCACCCATTTTGTTGTGTTCTTTACACAATTTTTGTTAAAAAGATTGCTGCACTAATTTTTAAGTGATTATGAAAAGAGTTTTATTTTATTTGGAATTAACTGCTAACCATTATTGTAAAAACTCGCATAAAGTTCGGTTATTAGAGAGCAGTTAGTTTATATAGAAAGCGAGAGCAACTATCTCAAGTGGTGTTGTGATATAAATTTTCTTTCTGAGGTGTGATGGTGTGTGCTACGGCCGGCCTTTTTTGGGGATGTAGCAACAAACCATGAGGGAAATTATGCTGTTTTAATTAGATTATACCACCAGAAAACTGCAACCTCGTATGCATTACCACCCTTCAAGATTGATGGCTCATTTATTACTGATAGCCATGAAAAAAAGGCTGAAGTGCTTAGTAATATTTGTATTACAAATAATATTGATGATTATAACTTCTAGGTTTCCTTTGCAAGTTAATCAGCATCCATTTGAACCCTGTGCATATGTGACTTTCTATATGGATATTATTATTAGTGTAATCCAAAACCTCAAGCCTAGTCACTCCCGTGGTCCTGACGGGTTTTCGGCATTTCTTTTTAAGCAAATTGCATTCAAAATAGGCAATCCTTCATCCAGGATTTTTACAATGTCCTTCAAGCAGAAGTGCATACCTTTCATCTGGAGTTTGACAACTGTTATACCTGTATTCAAGAAGGGATCTCCTTCTGATCCTCATAACTATAAACCAATTGCCTGTACATGTGCTGCCTGTAAAATTATCTTAGTCATTTATTTGGGATAACGTTTTGAATTTCCTTGAACATCACTCCATTATTCGCCACGACCAGTTTGGTTTTGTTACTTACCGATCTGCAGGCCATCAACTGATCTTGGTGCTAGACCAATGGACATCTGCCCTTGATATTGGTGTCCCATGTAACCTTTTATTTTGATTTAAGAAAGGCATTCGAGTCAGTTCTTCATCGAAAACTTGTATTTAAACTTCAACATTATGGTATTGCAGGTAACCTTTGGGGTTGGCTGTCTGCTTTTCTGCATAACCGAATGCAGCAGGTGGCTATTGGTGGGACACTTTTTTCCCAGTTGGCAGTACCTAGTGAGGTCCGTCAGGGTTTTGTGCTGGGTCCACTTCTAGTGATTTACTTGAATGATCTAACATTCACTAATGATAACACTTTTGGTTATAAATTTGCGTATGATTTAAAAATTGGGACAGGCGATGTTGACCAATTCTTCACATCAGGTCTTTACATCAGAAGTTCAGAACGTGGTTAACTGGTCGCATTTATTGCAGTTGCCTCTCTCCTAATATGCATTGCTTTCCATGTCGGCATTAAGAAAGACGTCCAGCTTGGAAAACGAAACTTTGCCATCAGTATACGAAATTAGAGATTAGGGATTTGGTTCACCCATACTCTTAAGCCTTCTATGCACTGCCAGAAAATCTGTGCCTCTGCATTTCGACGATTAACAATTATTAATCGATGTTTTACTTCTGGCAATATTGAAACAAAACAAAAATTGGGAATACAAAGTTTGTGTTCGCCTCTTGCTCGAATATGCAACCCAGTGTGGTCCCTTTGCCTTTTGAAGGATAATTCCAATGTTGTACAAAGTAAAACACATAATAAACCATAAAACTAAACAAACCTTGTATGACACATGGATTATGTCACAAGTAAGGTATGCAAGTAATATTTATTGTTCCACGTCAAATGGATTAATTTTAAGACTGCAGAAAGTATTGAATAAAGCTGCGAAAGTACTGTTTAGAAACTCGGATAGTAAGAAAACTAAAGATATAAAACATATAAATTCTATAGCGTTTCCAAGTTTTCACGTGTTTTGGTGTGAGGAATTTGAAATTTGAAATTTGAAATTTCGCAAACAAACATTTTATTTCAAATTTCTCACACCAAAACACGTGAAAACTTGAAAACGCTTTGTATTCATTTAACCAAACCACCTGTTCATAATCACTTAATACCGACAGCCAATCACCTACAAAACTACATTAAGTTATGCAATGACGCAGGCATCAACATATTTCCACCAATCAAAATCCAGGGGCCCACTATTTAAAGCATAGCCGACCGAATCCTCTCTCATTCGACCTGCAGACTTGGGTGAGTTAGGTGGACTGTTGGCACATTCTTTTGAATTGTGCTGACTTTTATTTTATTTTATTTGGTTTTAGTTTTTAGCATGGAACCTTGCATCCTTAAGACTTGTGAGTTTTATTTCCATGGCCCTGCTCTGCTGTTACTTTATTAATTTTTATTTTATTTTTAAGTTGTTTGACATGTTTTAAACCCTTCACCTGAAAACGGTTCCGACCTTGGAACCGAAACGTCGTGATTTCGTTGTTTCACCAGCACTTGATGGCTACTCTGTATGTGTTTTTAATTTTCTTTATAGGATGATCTCTTGCTGCGCATTGTCAAAAACCGGGTTGTAAGGGTAATGTATTTAAATTTATAACATTACTTAAACAGCTTAAGGCTAACCTAAGACTAAGCTAAGGCTAAGCTGCCTTAAGGGCAAAGGAATCAACCCATACTGCTCAATTGCGATCTCTGTGTGGCTACCTTTTTATTCAATCATAATTATGCATGACGTCACATACGACGTCATGCTACATAAAGCATCACAATGATAGAAGTTGCAGCAAGGGGTGGTGCGCTCTCTACACTGAGGGCTATTAAGCGGACACCAATCTCACCTCCCCTAAAAAAAAATATTTGAAAGTCATTTCCAAAATACCAATGCTCAATTCTTTACATATCAATTGGAAATTTTTAACATCACGAATTTCTTCCCCCTTATTTTTTCTTTTTTTTTTTTCAGTTTTTTAGTTACTATCCCAAATTAGTTTATAAAATTTAACAAACGCAGCGCTTCAAAGCTTAACATAATCGCTTCGCCGCTTATTAATTTGTTCTGACCTGGGTCTAGACAAGGCCTTAGCAGATGTGCGCTCAATTCAACACTTTCGAGAAAACATTATTTAACTCGCGATAGACAGGAAAAAGGCACAAGTACCTCGCCCAATCACCATTTAGGGTAGTGAATTAATTGGCTTACTTTAGCTGTTAAATTATAACGTCGAAATCAGAGTTAGTCTCGCAGTTAGTGTGGTATCCGCCTAATAGCCCTCAGTGTAGAGGGTGCAACACCTTGCTTCAACCTCTATCATTGTGTTGCATTATGTAGCATGACGTCGTATGTGACGTCATACATAATTTATTATGATTGAATAAAAAGGCGCCCTTCAGGTGGCCACACAGAGATCGCAAATTCAACAAGGTTGATTCCTTTGCCCTTAAGGCAGCTTAGTCTTAGGTTAGCCTTAAGCTGTTTACCGTTGTTATAAGTTTAAATTCATTACAGTGGCGATGAAGTTGGCGGACTGCAGTGGATAGCTGAACTGTAGTTAGGCTTTGAGTTTAACTTGGGGAGAAGGAATAGTAATCTTTTTCCCCCAAGTTAAACTCAAAGCCTAACTACAGTTCAGCTATCCACTGCAGTCCACCCGACCGCACTAAAAAAATGCTTAGATGTACAGTTATTCAAGTGTTTAAAATTCTTGAACAAAATAACGAGCAACACTAAAACTTCTGGTTACATCAGTTAAATTACCATGATGAGTTTAAGCAAGTCAGACTGAAACTAATAAAGGTCATAAAGCAACCTTGTGCCCCTTAGCTCGGACACCTTACGGTCCAAGCCAGTCTGGCTTAACCAGAACCCCTTACGATTCTGGTGAAGTACAACATTGCATAAGCAACATAAACTGCCTTCCAGAAACCCAAACGCTCATCAACAATTTACCAATACTATAGCTTATAACTAATGGTTGACATAAACCTAAAAAGTCAAGTCACTACGTAAAATATTCCTAATTAAAGGTACATTTACTGCACACTTTCACAATACTAGCTCACTACTAGCTTTCAACGGACATGTTTTTAACTTAAATCTTTTATGAAGACGTGGCCTGTTAAATCTTTCAAAACTCTTAGTTTTAAATCTTTTAAGGCAGCCAGTACTCTAAATCTTTTAATATGCTCAACACTTGGCTTCTACAGCTCTTTTAAATCGTTTAGTAACATTGGTCTATTAAATTTTTCAAAACACACAAAAGTTTTAAATCTAAATCTAAATCTTCTCACCTTCGTATAAATCTTTCAAACTCACTTGAATTTTGAATCTTTTAACTAGTACTACCATTTAAATCTTTTAAATTCAGTGGTTTTAACGAAATTTTACAAATTAGATCTTTTATCTAAAACAGCTCTTCTACAGCTCACTTAAATTTCGTAAACAATTGTTAATTAAACAATTAACTCAATAGTTATTCTCGCTTAAGTAAACTTATACAAAGGCTAACCCTACTTTTCATGCTGCTTCCCTGCATATAACCTAACAACGTTAGTTATGACTTACAGGTCCAAGCAACAACAGGAATTATTACTAAGCCAAGTAACTACGACACATAACCACCACTTTTGCCGTTTTACAACGCGATGGCCGCCCGCCCGAATTAAAACACAATTGCTAATTTAAATTGGAAATAACCAACTCTTCGAAACGTGTAACAAGGGCCTCAGCAACCAAAGCGTTCTCACTATTTTTTTGGCAGACTATCCTGCTGACTTATGACAACCAGGAAACTTCTTAGCACAAAAAATACAGTACCTTGTGTATCCACACACCCACGGAATCCTAACCTGCAAACTTGAGGCAGGCATCCCTCTCGTGGTTCCTGGGGTTGGTCAGAAAAACTCTGCAACATCTCGTCTCCAGGAAAAGGAACTGGCTTGAAATTACTTTTAAGACTTTTAAGGTGGTAAATCCTACTTCATCGCCACTGTAGTGTATTTAAACTTATAACATTCCTGTAAACAGCTTAAGGCTAACTAAGCTGCCTTAAGGGTAAAGAAATCAACTACCGAATTGCGACGACTGGGTGGCCACCTGAAGGGTGGCTCTATGCCTTTTTATTCAATCATAATTCTATGCATGACGTTACATACGACGTCATGCTACATAATGCATCACAATGATAGAGGTTGCAGCAAGGTGGTGCGCCCTCTACACCTAGGACTATTATCTGCTTATCAGCGTCTTACTGACAAAATTTGGCATCTAGGCCCTTACTGTCAAAACTTGTCTGTGTTCCTAACAGGTTTTGACTGTTAGAACCTTACTCTTCACTTTAAACGATTCGTTTTTGTTTATTAAGCCGTGTTCTTTGAGAATTGTAATAAATAGGTGCGGTGGTGGACGAGGGGTGGTGACATCTTGTGACATATGTGTGACATCTTTACAATAATTTTTTTGTCCAATAATAACAATTTGATTTTGGCATCCTGAGGGTAAGATGGCGGACATTACAGATTATTAGTGAAGATGGCAAATTCACTGTTTCACTTGGTGTCAGCTATATAATATAATAATAATAATAATATCACATTTATCACAATAAGTGGAAGGAATACAGAAGGGCTGTGAACCACTATTAGTGATCCTGGCTAAACAGTAAAAACCAAGAAAAAGAGAAAAATTAACTTAGCGGGTGGACATGAGTGGTCATTTAACTGTTTCGCTGCCCAGGGAGTTCCAAATTGGTACGACCTGGACAGAAAAATAGAACCTGCGACAATCCCGATTAGAAGACTGGGCCACGAGTTCCCAAGGATGGCCCCTGGTAATAGCAAAATTCTGAGAACTGTCAAAAAACGCCAGTTCGACCGAAACAAGACCATGGAGAATTTTGTAGGTCAGAAACAAGGTCAAACTTTATTAGGCGCAGCTCCAGTAGCTCAAGGCCAAGCTTATATAGGCAGTTCTCATAATTAACCGCAGGCATGCCAGAGTGGCCCTTAGTGACCCATCGTTAAACCACCTCAAGAAGATCAATGTCCTTGACCAAGTGCGGAGACCATACTGGAGTCACGTATTCAAGAATTGGGCAAACAAACACCCTGAAAGCCCAACACAATGTCGAAATATCACCAGAGGAGAAACATTTCCTGACTACAGCTGAGCGCTGATAGGCAGACGCGAATACCTTATTACAATGAAATATTGGTTACAATTGTTCCGAATGCCCACCGGAAGGTGCGGCACTTCTGAACTGAGAGTGGAAGTTCCCATATAGTCGACCACTCGACCACCATTCGGACAATAGAATCCAACTCAAAAACAGGAATCAGAAAAATGTTCAGTGCCTATTTTTAGATCATTAGCAAATTTGTACGATAGGTATGATTAGTAGAAAAGTTTAGATCTGTTAAATATATCCGAAACAAGAGTAGCCCCAGGACAGACTCCTGCGGGACCCCACATGGTACGGGAACTCAAGAAAAATGAACATTTTCAACAATTACCTGCTGAGTACGGCCAGTCAGAAAAGCCATGAGCCAATTTTTTTAAATCCCCAGCTATACCACACCCGGCGAGCTTTAGAGGTAGTATGCGGTGAACAACTAATTCGAGAGCCGTTTTAAAGTCAAAGTAGATGTTGTTGGTTGGGACTCCAATGTCGAGTGCGCTGGTCCAACGTTAGAGGACGGCCAGTAAGTGGTGTGTCAACAATCTGGAAGAAAGAAAGCCATACTGGTCCTGCATGATAACAGAGTGCTCACCAAAAAAGTCAAGTAGGCCATCATGAATGATGGACTCCATAACCACAACAATATTGTCTACGTTCTAAATTTGAAGGATATCGGACGATAGTAAGCATTATTTCAAAATGGCGACTGATTGTAAGGTGGCGGCCATTAGAGATTACTAATGACGATGGCACATTCACTGTTTCACTTGGAGTCAACTATATCGTCTATGTTCTAAATTTGAAAGTTATCGGACGATAATATGAATAATTTCAAACTGGCCTGCTGATTGTAAGGTGGCGGCCGTTAGAGATTACTAGTGACGATGACTCATTCACTATTTCACTTGGTATCACTATTTCATCTTCATTCTAAATTTGAACGAAATTGGCTGCTAAAAAGCATAATTACAATCAGGATATATAGATTTATTAGGAAGCATTATAAGCAGGCGGCAGCGCACCATGATGGGTGTGCATGCTACTAGACTAATTACAAGAGCACACGGTTATCACAGAACTATTAATAGGTAGTGCTTCTCAGAATCATAGTGCATAAACACTACAGAATTTAACATGGGAAAAACGTTACTAGCTACTTAAGTGCTAGCTAGACAAGATCATGAACAAAATGTTATTGATGAATCTTTCTATTTATGAATGGTAGATACTAATCCTTAACTTTTATCCCTGCACCTTCCCCTTACTTTTCCACAATTTGAACTATTTTGGCTGCATTGGCATTTATCCTGAACATGATAAAATATGCTTTTAGTTGCTTATACATTTAATAGACACGTCTGTTATTGGGGTCGCCTCTTTATCATTGACAATCGGATGTCTACAATCTGATGATTACTGTTACTTCGAGTCACATATATTTACGGCAATAAGATTAGATCTTAACATGTTTGATCAATTCAGTATTGCAACAATTACTGGACCTGCACCTTCCCATTAAAGGGACACACCCTCCAGAAATGAGTAAGCATTCAATTTTCTCGATACTCCAGACCTCAAACAAGTGGCACGGGGGTTTTATTCTGATCGGTCTTAGTTGAAAATTCTATGTAACTATCCCAAGGCCGTCTCACTGACTGCATTGATGTATAAGGCAGTGTGGGTATAGAACAAGGAGTCGAGGGTAAATCGTAATATTTGTTATCTAAATGTTATTACTTAGTGAAGCTGGTTGATAACGTGATATGACAATGGCAATGCAGCCGTCTTGTATCAGATTGTGTGTTGATAATTTTTTTTATCTAAAATGTTCTAGACCTATGGGTTAACCATTGGGGTGGTAGCGCATAGGTGTACTACGCCTAAAGTAGGTGCATATGCAGAATTAGCACGACGGCAGACACATGTATCGCATGTCTCAGAACGGCTGGCTCTGTTGCAGATCCATTTACCCGTCGTTTTTATTTATTTATTTATTTTGCTCTGCCTCTTTGCGTTAATTGTAGCAAAAATTCACTGAATTTGACGTTCCAATACACTTGTTATTTTTTTTTGATAGCTTTTAATGGGTGCCGATCACAAGAAAATGGCCTGGGTCATTTCAGGTTATTTGGCAAAACTTTAAAAGGTCGTGCAAAAGACGAGTTAGTGCAACAAACTTGCTCATGAACCCAAAGTAACTGAAAAATTATTCCACAGGGTAAATTCTTCCCTTTCTCCTCTCACCGTCTCACCCCGCATATCATTTTTAACTTGTAAAAAACTTGTCGCAGACCAGTAGAAAATAGTGTGCTTTTGGGCTCTCTTTCTTCAAGCAAAGGGTCCTGGCCACCCACCCATTATAATTATAGCCAAGATTATAGTACCCCTTGCGGTAGAGCTGGCAAGGAATAATTCCCAACGTAAATTTTCTAAATGAAAAAAGTTGAAACCAAGTGAACAAAATCATATAAATAGTAATTTGCCCTTAAACATTTACGTGGTATGATTTATTCATGTTTCGATTTTTTTAGTCATCGTTGTGTCGTCAATTTTCCGTTCTCCCATGTTCGTAATTCATACTATGACAGGTAACTATCGTTAATGCACTCTGTTCAACCCAAACCCGATATCCTCTTTTACATCACATCTTCAGTTGACAAGCATCAACTAGCTCAGCAACAATAACATGTTAAGAATAATTTAGACAAACACCTAGGTCAGGTCGTGTTAGAACACTAGTTCGTAAATTAAACCAATAAATAAAATAAAAAAATGTTTTGAGAAAAAGTGAGACGTTAACTCGTCGTCGCCACTTCGTTTACATAATCACTAGAAAGTGCATTTTAGAAATGCACTTTAGCAATGCATTTTAGAAATGCACTTTAGCAATGCATTTTAGCAATGCACTTTGAAAAACGCCTGAGATCCCGTGCTTGTTTACAAGACCAGAGATTGTGTCCTCAATTAAAGAATGCAATGTTCTCCCATTTGGGTGTAGTGGACGCGTGCCACCACTTTAAACCTGCATGTAGACATTTTGGTGCGCTGTAACCAAACGTAGCGAGCTTCATGATTTGCTTACTGTCGTATACAATTGTTTTCTGATTTATTTGCCTATTATATGAGCAGCAACAAGGTAAATTATGAGGAGCCATAAGCTTGTCTGCTACTGTATTTACACGGGTAAAGATGAATTACATCCAAATGCCAAACCATCTGAGGAAATTGTGTTCGTTTACCATTGACAAATCAAAGAAAGTGCTACGGAGTGAGGTTTACAAGCTCGATGGAAGTTACTGCTTAGAGCAATCACCTCACTTCGTTGCAGGAGGAGCATATTCCTATGGAAATACACTTAACAAGCATATTCTTATGGAAATCAACACTTGGCAAGCGTTAAATGCACTAAGGCACGAGCTTGGAGGGCAAACGGGAAGAAACGTTTGTAATTACTCAGTGACTCGTTGGGACACAGATCAACTTTTTTTTTCTACACACACAAAACTTTCATGAAACTTTGGCGTTCCAACACTGGCTAAGACAAATTACAACCTAGGACAATATATGGTAAACTGCAGTCGCAGTCCAGTAGCCATCTTGTCCCGGTCTATGTTCTTATGAGCCACCATACGTTGCGATCACGTAGCTAGAAAATGGCTGACAAACAACACTAAGGAGAGCAAGGGAGAGTGAATTTCGTGACGGTAAATAGTGTTAACGTAACATACCACGAATTGTTGCAGCAGTTTGCGACAGCGCAATGTTTATTTGCCTGCATCTTTGAACTCCACTGTGGGCGGGTTTAAGCTGCATTTACCAGAGCCATGTTTCCTGTGCTTCTGCGGTCCTTCGTCAAGCGGTGAGCGCTATTTACACTAGTAATCATTGTGTGACATTACTTTACGACTGTAATAGTTACTATCCCCTGGTGACAGCGATGCGATGTGCATCCCTCAGCAAGACGTTTCAAGTGGTCATGTAAACGTAATGAGCGATAGTAATCTATCATATTCATGTATAATAAAATTGGCACAAGAATCCACTAAACTGAACATAAAACAATTTATTCTAAAAGCCTGAAAGAAGAACTGTCAGGATGAAAATAATGCCGTCATGTTTAGGGATCCCAAAATCCACGTAGCCTCAATGGTAAAAACGCACTTACTGACGTTGATAAAGACTAGTCATGGCTATTGGCCAGTAAACAATAATTGTCAGAATATACCCTTTACTAAACCTTTACATTTTGTTGTCAAACACAAGAAGACTATCAGGACTTTACCAGAGTCCAGTTTACATATTTCCTGCTTCCAGGATAAACACAGCCACCTACTTCCTGCCTAGAAATTCGTAACCATCAGAAAGGAATCCGTCATTTAGATGTTTGTACTAGTTTCGAATCCCCCATGTACTCCTTGTTTGGGCATCAGCTAACATTCTGCAGTGTGGATCAGTTGCTCAGGCATGGTTAGGCTCTGATGCATGCCAATAAAAATAAGAAGGATGGCTAAACGATAAGTAAATGCTTTTCTAGAAAGCTTAAATTCTCTCCAATTCCAATCAAGTCAGTAATCGCAACTAGCAACGATTCGTAATATAGTAACTGTTATTATTTAAGACAAGATGGGGTAATAAATTCAGACGGAGTTTCAGTAGCTTCCGTAGGCCTACAGGAGCTTCGCAAAGTCCGTTGTATTGCGTATTTACAAGTGAAGGTGAACCAAACTAAAATCCATTTTGTGCAGAATGACTGGTAGCAGTTCAGTTTCTAGGCAATGATTACTAAAGCTTGTGCACCTCACCTTTACACATGTGCGGGCCTACGCATGAGATCATGTTTCCACGACCCAAAATATATTTTCCCAAATGTAGTTCTACGGCACAGACCTACATATTCTATGAAATTGACTACACCCCAAAAGCTTACATGCCGACACATTTCTACGAAGTTGTGTATACCAGGATTTTCCTGAGTTAAGCCTCCCCCACCCCTTCCTGTGTAACAAAGCGTGGTGTGATGAGTGACGCCACTCCCCGCTTGAGGAGTACTCTTCAAATGCTAATGCTGATACAGGAAATGAAATAAAATATAAAATAAATCCTTTCTAGTAGCTGTTGGCTGGTTTGAAGCCCAAGCCAGCACGGTTCAATGCTTTTTATTTATTACAGTACTGAGTAGCATGTTAGTTCGACTCAGGGGCCCCAAGACTACAATTAGCTTAGTTGGTCTATGCAGAGCAAGGCTACTGACCATTATGCATAGTAACGGTAAAGTAAATATGAAATATGAAAAATTTTCAATAATATGCTGGATAAACACGAGTTTGGTTTCCTACCTGGCCGGTATGCCACGGAACCACTTTTGTTGGTCGTGGCTAACTAGACGTCACCACGTGACCTCCGAATTCCTACGGACATTGTCTACTTCGATTTTTGTAAGGCCTTTGAGTCGGTCATGCCAAGCAAATTGCTATTTAAACTCATGCAGCTGGGCATTGAGGGTGAGCTCCTAGATTGGCTCAAATCTTTCATTACTGATCGATCGCAATGCGTTGTTGTCCAGGGGAAATTTTCAACAACACTGCCGCTAACTAGTGGTGTACCGCAGGGCTCAGTTTTGGGCCCCCTATTATTTGGCATCTTCTTAATTGATCTTCGCTCTGCGCACGAGTCAGTGCACGAGTTCAAATTTTGTGATGACCTTAATGTGGCCGCAAATATTGTCTCTGCGGAAAATCAAGCAACACTATCTGCTCACACAGATGATGTGCAACGTTGGGCAACCAAATGGCAACTTCCATTATCCCTACTAAAGTGCTGTAGTTTCCGCATTGGAAACCCTGAAGGTATTAAACTTTACTCAATTGAGGCTGTCAGTCTTCCATTGGTTGGTGTGATTAAGGACCTGGGGATTTGGCTAACATCCGATCTGAAATCTATGCTACATTGCAAAAATATATCCTGTCATGCTTTCCATTGACTAGCAATAGTAAGAAAGTGTTTTTGTCAGGCAAACGTTAGTACGCAAATTAGGGCGTTTAAAATTTTCGTTCGTCCATTATTAGAGTATGGGAGCCTTGTCTGTTCTCACCATTTGTTGGGGGATATTGACAGGTGGAGTCTATTCAATGCTGTTTTACTCATGGACTACCGGGCTATCGTAATCTGACACAGGGTGAGAGACTCTGAAAGGCTGGACTGGACTCGCTGGAGCTGCGTAGGATACGGGCTGACTTAGTTCTTATTTTCAAGATTCTACACGGGCTTCTATCGATCAACACCCACTTACTCCTTCCTACCCGTGGCCATTCAATGAAATTGTGTATGCAGCCTTATAAACTGGATGGCCGTAAACACTTTCTTGCTTGTCGGGTAGTGCCACTGTGGAACATTCAGCCTGTTCGGTTGCTGTCTTCAAAAAAAGCAACTCTACAATCAGCCGTTACAAAATTGTCTAAAGCGCCACTTATCCTAATATCCTACTTTTAACATGGGACCAGTGTTAGTGGCAAAAAAATTGCCCTTCTGTGCTCCCAACCTTTTTTTTCTGTGGCTAAACATTCATATTATTATTATTATTATTAAAGACGAGATGCGACGAGGTATCGCTTTGCGTATTCTCGACTATATTTCCCCCACGAGGTCAGGAGAGTCAGACCCAGAACACGATATCGCATTGCACCATCTTGAATCCAAATACTCAAATCTTATATAATCGCGCACGCACACACTTGCACATAATCACCTTACTCACCTCGAATTTTGCAAAAGATACATACCTCAGGGCCTAGGAGTCTATTACCATTCAGTACTTTGAAGAGCTAAATTTCTTTATGAACCTGCATCAGTCATCTTTTCTCACTGTCAGTCAACTCGTATACCCATTCAGAGGCGGACTGGCAGCCAAAAGGCGCAGGTCCCGGATTTCCAGGGGGCACTATTCGGGGGGAGGGGGGGCTGTCGCTACGGCTCTGTAAAACTCAAATAGGGGGTCTGGGGGAGCGTTGTAAGCTCCCGCAGTGGGGTCGGGGCGGAGTCCCGGACGCTGAAGCATTTTCAGCTATTTTAGTACCTGTTTCTGGCTTCCAGCGAGCACTAAAATAGTGTAAGAGAGCAAATTGTGGTGATTTTTGTTATTCGTTTTTCAGGATGGCAGGTTTCGTAAAAAACTTAATTGTGGCTACATCATGTTTTTTTAAGACATTTTCTTTCCAAATTAAATTAAACTGAGTTCACTCAGTTATGCGAGGGCCAGCTGCCGGAGGTAAACTTTTTTTTAAATGGACTATCAAAAGGTGAAACTTAAGAAATCTTTTGCTCAGTTTTATCCCAAACGACTAGGACTAGAGGTATTATTGCAAAAAACTTCCACATTTTAAAGTAACAACATGCTACAGTTTTCAAAAAAAAATGGAGCGTCGAAAGATGAATAAAATGGCGAAACCTTTTACTCAGTTTTGTCCAAAACAACTTGAGGTGTGTGGGAGAAATGCCTCCACGTTTGAAATCGCAAGCTTCCCCCCTCTCCCTCCTCGTCTCTACGCCCCTGGTAGAGCCGCGCTGATCCATGCTAGCCAGTTAGCCGAAGCCGAGTCAGCAGCCCCGCGCTTCCAACAGTAGCAGACAAGTCGTGAATAATCGAGCTGTGTCGCGTCACGTGGGCGTGGTAGTACGTTTATGGTATATACTCGAAGTGGGTAAAATTAAAACTGTTTGATGAGAACGATGTAGTATATCTGCCCCTACACTATGAGTATTACAGTATGAGCTTACAGCGCTCCCCCAGACCCCCTATCTGAGTTTTCTGAAGTCGTAGCGACTGCGCCCCCCGGCTCCACTGGAATAGTGCTACCTGGAGATCAGGGACCTACGCCTTTTGGCTGCCAGTCCGCCAGGGCCGTAGCTACCACCAAATGTTCGAGGGGGCGTAAAAACGATACTTGAAATACCATGAAAAGTATGAACTTTCCTTTTCCAAAAAAAAATTGTTTTAATGGCATGTGCATTTTTATTCATACCACACAACGGTTTTTTGCGGAAACCAAAGGCTATTTCGTTTATTGAATAGATTTTCGGAATAATTTAAAGTGCAAAAATAGCCAACCAAGACAGCTACGAAGAGAACGGGAGATACAGCCGTGCAGTGAAACCCAACCTAGTAGAGCCAGTGCGATGGAGTCTCAAGCATCATTTATCTTGGACTTACATACTATCACACTGCATGGTTGTATTAACCCGAAATCCTGCTTTGGTTTTAGCTATACCTTCCCTGATGAAAGCAGCGGTGACATGTTTTCTTTTTTGGCAGACAGTATTAAAAAATAACTGCAAAAACTACCGAAAACAAATGAATAATTCTGCGTCTTTCACGCGGAAAAAAAAGTATGAAACCATTTCTTTCCCGCTTTTTGGGAGAGGGTTGATGTGATGGCGGCAGTTACACGATTTTTATAAGGAAAACTGGGATTATGATTACTTGTTTATAAGCCAGGGAACTTAACAATTGTACTGAATTTGAAGTCATTTTGCAGGTATGAGACCGATATCTTGGAGAAGTTGTTGGTAGCAAGCGTCTCCCCCCCCCCCCCCCCCTCCACCATTTCTAATACTCGCACGCACTCACCGCTACATTGTCCTGAATCAATAAGGTTCGAATCTCGATTCGAAGTTGGCCACCAGCGGCGAACTGATATACCTTCAGGCTGGGAAGAATTATTTTGTAACTTACATCTGGATTAAAAGTGATGGTCACCCTATACATTTTTTTTTCAGTAGCCGCCTGCTAAACCAAATTTCAAAATTACGTGTAATTTTTTTTCTAATTTACGAAAGACTATTAAACATAAATAACCCAGCAAAATAGTACTTAGTTTCAGACCCTTGTTGATGCCTGTATTTAGAGTTAAAATTTTTAAAAACCAACAAAGAAACTGATTGTTCCATTTTCAAGTGGGATAATTCACTAACTACTTTAACCCTGTACTGCATCACACATACCTGATCGGCTTTAAATAGGCCCACTTTAAGAAATAATTTACACAAGGTTGATCAGTCAACACCGGAAAACGTTAACAAACCTTAGTAATCTTCACCACACAAAAATAAAATAAAAGAAAATGAAAGTGCATTTTCCCTGTACAATGAACAAAAATTTGCGCAGTAAAATAAAAGAAAACAAACAAATTCTTCACTAATTTCTCCATGGTTTAATAGGCATGAAAATTGGTGTGCAATACGCGGATTCTAAACATTCTTGCCACAGACAAGAAATCAAAATTGCTCTTGTTACTACTGGCATTAATCTGTGGTCGCTATAAAGCAAGTATCTTCCATATATATCATTGCATGTTGGTGGCCTCTAGGTCACAACTTGGAACGGTTGAACCATTTCTAAGCCATGATGGAGCTGAAGCCAGGGTCCACCCCGGTAGTGAATTGATTCGAGCGCCCGGCCTAGCTAATACGCTGGAAGTCCTGGGTTCGCGTCCCAGTCGGACCATTTTTTCCCCTTTCTTTTCCAGACAAAGAAATCTCACGAGGTCCGTCTTGATTCTGACTGTGCGCTTCGTAAACTATCTCGCAAAAACTATCGACTATCCGATTTAATTTAAAAAAAAGGCCGAAACAATTGTGAAAGGGCAAATGGATGATCCCTTCCTTTAGGGCAATCTTTGTGTTTTTTAGTTTCCTACCACCAACAATCTATATATCAGTTGAAACGAAATAAAGGAGAACCCGTAATGTCACCGCACACATGATCCTTCTCCATCTCTCGTTCTGGGTCGCGACACCATGCTGCCAAATATGGACGACTGGCCCTAACTATTTTTGGGGATAACACACGTTGAAAATACGCTATATCGGTTTATAGAAAGATGCAGGGCCATACCTAGCTGCCTGTGGGGAGGGGGTGGGGGGAGAAACCAAGCTCAACTGTCTTTTAAAAAATAATTATTTTTTATCGTTTTCGTTTTAGTTTTAAGAGTTTATGGACTGGACTTTCTTTTTCGTTGTGATTGGGTGGGGGGGGGGGGAGACGTAAAACTGGGAGGGGGCGTAAATTGCCGGTTTGCCCTCCCAGAAAAAATTCCTAGCTACGGCCCTGCAGTCCGCCTCTGGTTGTCTGGCCAGAAATTTGCTGCTGGTGGTCGTCCAGACCCTTTTGCCCTGCACAGACACGATGCTGTACGGATGGTTTTAGAGTTCAATTTAGATTTTAAAAATAATACATCTCGGCAAAATCAGTATATTTGTTAAAGACTTTTATTTTTTTTATTCAGGATCGGGAAGCTGAAGTTGGCCGATAGAGGGGAGGGAGGGGCGCCGACGGCCTGGGACCTGAGCCAGTCCACCTCTGTACCCATCCCTCACTAAAACTTGAGATAAAGTGGAGCACGCATACCAATGGGGCTTCTAGAGAGCATCATACAGATCACTGATATGAACACGATTTTTGAATTTCCAAGCGAGTGCATGCTTCCAATGGCATATAAACAAAGTTTCCCCGACACATAGAAAGGATCGCCTGAAGAAGATAAAAGTTATTTCTTCTCCATCGCTTTAAAAGTTCATGGAAAATGTTCCATAGCAACAGAACTATTGTGTTGTGATTTTGATTTAAGTGTTATGTTGAACCGTTTTTCACCACGTTAAGCGTATATTAAAGTTAAAAACTTCCATCAGCTTTCGTTCATGCATTTTTTTTTCTTTTACATTACAGGCACCATGATTCTTGAAGACGTCTTTCAAGGTCGTCAATTTGTCCTGGACTTGCCTCTGTTTGCAACCTACAAAGAAAAACTGCTGCTTAAAGAGAAAATTACCAAAAATAATGGTATCATTTCATATACTGTAACTCGTAAGACTGATTACATTATCCGTGCTGTGGGAACTGATGAGGAGTCCTACCGAACACGAATAGCAGCTAGGTATGGAGTTCGTATTGTTACAGATGCCTTTGTGGATGCCTGTTTGGAAAAGAGAAAACTGGTTGACAGCAAACCATACTTGGCAAGTGCAGAAGAAAAAGAAATTAAAAACCAATTTGCCGATGGCAAAATTGTAACAGTTGCAGAAGTGCAGCCTAAGTTGCGAGATATTAAATTGTCTCAAGTGAAAGCGTGGGCGTATAAAGATAGGGATGGGCCTACTTTTCACAATGACCCTTACGCCGTAGTAAAGGCAGTAGTGTTGACAGGAAAAGAGAAGAAAACAGGCTGTCCTTTTTGTATAATAGAAATTCATTGCACTCTTGCCAATGAAAATGATCTTGGTTCGGGTTTGAAGTTTTGTGTATTCACACATCAAGGCGTGTTAACCACTTCTTCCAATGCTATACAACTCGGCACTAAAACCTGTAGGTTTATGGAAACATCAACTGAAGCTTTGAACATTTTTGAACAGTTAAATAAGTTGTATAGTAACCCACCTCACTCAATGGAATATTGTAAAACCTTTCCTAATCACAGCGGTTTAGGGTCAGATTGTTTTCATGTTGAAGACTGGTTACTGTCTTCTGTTTTAGTTGAACCAAAAGTTGCCCAGTTTGTAACTGATATTTTTACCGAAGCCGCTCATGTGATCGATTCAACTCTGTCCGTTCCTTTCAAGAGCCTTAAAGAGAATCAGATACTTGAAGGTGAAGGGGTACTTCTGAACATTTCAAAAGCCCTTTTAAGCAATGACAGCAAGAGCTTGGATAGTCTTAGTAAAGAATTTTATACTCTTGTTCCTCACCAAAGCCAAGAATCAATTAAAACCTGGTCTACTCTGACGTATGAATACAATTTATGTCAGCTAATTAGAGACATGTTCTCTCTTCAAGAGTCGGTGTCACTTTCGGATCAAAACATCACAGAACAACAATATTTCTCACTCTACTGTAACATCCAGTTACTAGAAAACAGCTGTTCAGAGTATCAAGAAGTAGCAGCTATGATTCTGGAGAAGAAAGAACAGTTAAATTTGACAATTTGCAGTGTATTTCAAGTCCATAGATCATGTGAAGACATGGATTTTACGTATAATATTGGAAATAAGCAATTACTTTTTCATGGGTCGAAAGTTGAAAATGTTGTTGGCATATTATCACGGGGTATGTTACTACCTAATGTTGCCTTTTCTGCCACACAGGGGAAAATAAATTCTGAAAGTGTTTTAGGGTCTGGACTTTACTTTTCGGACGAAATAACTGCTGCTACAAAGTTTGCGACTGTAAGCAAAACTAATGGAAGACGACTGCTACTTATAAATGAAGTGGCACTTGGCGAATTGTATGAGACGTATTCGTTTAATCGACAACTTACAAATCCGCCTGAGGGATACAACAGTGTTCATGGTGTTAAACGTGAAGCCGGTGTTGCATCAGAGTTTGACAATCATGAATATGTAGTGTATAATGTCAATCAACAGAGATTGAAATACATTGTTGAAATTTGTCTAGCAGGTGATGCGCCAACCACAGATACACGGCCAGTAAGAGTTGGTGGTGATATGATGCATGTTGATCCTTGGGCATTTATTACAGATGTAAGCAATGAAGAGATCACTTTTGATATACAACAGTTTTTGCTGAAGTACAATCGCGAAGTAGCTCCAACAGCAATTGGCCTGCAGTCACAGACCAGTGAACCTATCCCTCTGAAATCTGTACATGTGCGGGCTAAACTCATAGATTTGGCGGCAGAAGTGGTAGTGATGCAAGAATACCGCAATGATACTTCTGCAACAATTGAAGCCAGGTATGTGTTTCCTTTGGACGATAAAGCCGCGGTTTGTGGATTTGAAGCTTTTGCCAATGGCCAACATTTTATTGGTCGCATCGAAGAAAAGAAGGAAGCACAGGAAGAGTACAAACAGGCTGTTGAATCAGGGAAAAAAGCATACCTTATGGATGAGGAGGCCCCAGATGTGTTTAAAGTAAGCATTGGTAATGTTCAGCCCCACAGTACCGTCTTAGTGAAGATTAGATATGTTGCTGAATTGGAGCTAGAAGGTGATCTGGTCAGTTTTCGCCTTCCAGGTGCCATCAGCCCATGGCAAATGGGAATGGATTCTCAGCTTCAGTCTACTGTGAAAACTGTTGATGTTTCACATAATGCAAATGTAAGTTCTTCAGTAGAAATATTTATTGAGATGCCATTCGACATAAAAAGACTCTACTCACCTACACACGAAATTAAAACCAAAAAAACAGCTGCTCATGCCGTTGTGACACTGGATACTAATGCTGACCTGAACAGTGGATTTCAGTTATTGGTTGGATTGTCAGAAATCCACGTTCCTCGTATGTGGGTGGAAAATCATCCAAATTCAAATTCTTCAGCATGCATGCTGACATTTTATCCAGAATTTCTTTCCGACACCAAGCATGATGTTGAAGTTGTAATAGCATTGGATGCCTCAAATTCTATGAGTGGATCTGCTTTTGCTGCAGCACAACAGCTTGCCATCTTGTGTCTGCACTATCTTCCTCCTGATGCTAAATTTAATGTTCTTGTGTTTGGCTCCATCTACAGTGAAGCCTTCCCTACTACTCGTGAGAAGTCTGTTGAAGAAATATATGCAGCACAACGTTTCATTTTGCGAAGCCAACCTACTTTAGGGAGCTCTAAAGTCAATCATTTTTTGCAATCATATTTTCATCTGAAACCCCCAAGAAACACTCTTCGCAGTATTTACATTATTGGAGATGGACATCTTCAAGAAGTTGACCTGGTGCTCCAGAATGCTGCTAAGCATAACTTGCACACCAGGATTTTTTGCTTAGGTGTTGGGCAGTTCGTCAATGGCCATGTTTTGGGCAAGATTGCTCATGCCGGAGGAGGATGTTATGAACATTTTGTTGAAAAAAAGAAATCCAATTGGGCTTCCAAAGTTCAGTCACAAATGTTAAAGGCAGAAGAACCAGTTTTAACTGATATAAGAGTTGAATGGCAACAGTTTGATGACAGCGAAAAGGAAATCATGCAAGCCCCACAGCAAATCACAGCCGTTTTTAGTGGTAATCGTTTAACTGTGTATGGCTTTGTTCCTAACTGTTCTTTAGCTGTTTTGAAAGGAAATGTGTCTGGGGCTGAAGTTAGCACTATGGTTTTCACCTCTGAATTGGGAAAATCTACTGGAACAACCTTGCACGGCCTAACAACAAAAGCTGTAGTTCGAGATTGGGAAAATGGCTTTTTGCATCAAGACAGGGTGCTTCATGAAGCAATCAAACGTTCTTTTCAATCCAAGATTATATCCCTAAGCAAACAGTATAGCATAATAACCCCACTAACAAGTTTTGTAGCAGTTGAGGACAAAGACAACAAACCAGATAGTCATTTTGAGTCGCAGCCTACTATTGAAGAGTTTGTCCAAAGCGAGTGTGTTGATTTTTTGCAGTACCTGCAATATCAAGCAGAACCTACCAAAGATGATTTGCTAGTTGAAAATGTCAATAATTTGGGAAGAGGTTTGGGAAAAGGTACTGCTAAGCGACACAGAAAGATATTGACAGAAGAAGAAATTGAAAACTACTCAGAATGTGACATTTTATTACAGGATAAGTTAGTAGATGAGAAATATGAAGAACCAGATACAACTGTTTCAAAGAAATTAAAGAAATTGAAGAAATTAAGATCTGGAAAGGCAAGAGGAAGCACAAATACAGGAAGTGGAGGTTCATATAAAAGATTTTATCCTGCTTTAAATGCTTACGACGAACAGATAAGCAGTATAGGTGAGCAAACATGTTTTTATTCATCCCCCGATTTCCTTGATATGGCCAAAAGTGTTGATGATGTTTCGGTGTTGAACACTGAGACTACAGATGTGCAGTTTTGCAGCTTGAATACTAATGCCGTGGTTGATTCAGATGAAGACATGGGATTTGGTTTGTTTGATGGACCAGATACACCAGCATTTCGTTCTTTTGTTCTGGATAAAAGTATAACATTGGATTATGAGAATGACGACGAGAGTGTAAACGAGGTTGTTGACTGTTGCGATTATGGTTTGGACTGTGAAGATGTGTCGTACTCGCGCTGGCAAGCTCCGACTATCACATCAAAAGCTATGTCAGCAACACCTGCTGGTTTGATACTTGGGAGATTAGCTGCTCCTCCACCAGCACAATGTAGTTTCATGGCTTCGGCGCCACCAAAACCAATAGCCTTGTCATCTCCCTCAGCTTATGAGCCAGCAACATCTTTTTTCGTGGGTTTTGAACCACCAAGACAAAAAGCTACACTACCTTCCCCAATACCGGTTGAAAAGGGAAGAGTACCACCACCACCACCTCCATCATCTCACGATAAACTGGGCTTAATGAACTGTTTAGTGGGGTATAGGAAAAATGATTTTATAGTAGACGATCATGAAGTCAAACCTGAAACCGGTAACAAAGTAGGAAGATCCATTAAAGAACAATGTATGACTGATAGTGCGGATGGGGAATGGGAGGAAGTGCAGGGTGGGATTCCTAACAATAAAAAAAACCGTAAGAAAATGAAAGAATACTTTGCCCAACCAAAGGCTTTTGGTGCAATACCACCATCAAGTTGCTTAATTGATTTTGCTGACCAAGGTTCCACAGAGAAATGGTCAACACTTGGGAACAGTGGTTCTAAGACCGAGAAAATATTAAAACTTAAAAGATTATCATCAGATTCAGAAGACATGCTTTCTGCGCAACATCATCGTATAGACAGGATACGTTGTAATGCGGAAAGCTTTTCACTAAATAGCGCTAGGACTGGAATGAATCCTGAGGTAGCTGCTGTACGTCAAAAGCAAATGTCTAAAAAGAAAGCATTTGAAGAAAAAGAAAGGTGTTTGATGAAAAGTAGTCGAAGAAAATCTAGCTCAGAGGTTCGAGATTTTATGGATGGCATGCCATGCGAGAAAAGAAAGTCGTCTACAACCAATCAGCCAAAAATGAACAGCATTAGCCTTGGGGCAGGTTTGCCTTTTTTCTCTTTCCTCCTTAAACGTATGATAGCTAACTACGGGTTTTCCCACGAAATTCGTCCAATCGATGTGCGAATTGAAGAAATATTATCTATGTGTGATGATGATGATCAGTGGCCTATCCTTGACTGTTGCAATATGCAAGGAGCAGTACAATTAGACAGCCTTCCAGAAACCTGGAATCACCAACACTGGTCTGAAATCCAACGCCAGCTTGTATGTAATGGTTTAAAATCTTTGGGAATTGCTGTTCACGATTCAGTTTTAGGCCTAATTGCAACAATGGCAGTTATACTGCATATTTGCCAGACGATTGTGCCACGTATTTTTCCGATGGATCTCACAAGTTTGAAAGCCATTGAGAAACTTGTCACAAAAATTGTAGTAGGCTTTCAGGGAAATGAGTTCAACTACAAGACTTGCATTCGTGTTATAAACAGCCTTCTATACATCACCAGTGTAAACCAGCGCCATCCTCTCATTTATAGCAGTTTAGAATTAGGTAATAGCTGGGAAGAAGCATTTTATGTGCTTACTGGTGGGCAAAGCCTTATAGGAAGAGCTTTGCCAAAGAAATAACGACCAAACCTGTAACCATAAATGTTGATATTGTATAAATGCTACTCGTGAAGCAGTGCGTGGCACAAGCATTAGAAGTTTACCAAAAAAAATAACATTTATTGTGTAAAAATTTGTGCAAACTTGTACTGAGGTCAACATACAATCATTACTACGACAGTTTTAAGGAATGCACGTTCATAACACTGCATAAACAGTGGGTAGTTCAGAACTTACTTAATAAAAGAATTTTTTCCCTCCTAGCAACTTGATGGTTTCCGGTTTTAAACAACTGCCTGTGCAGATTTTCTTACTTTTTAAGGCTTTAATGTTATGTTATAAGGCATGGTTATTGCTTCTAATTGGTTTAATGTTCATAGTTGACTAGTATTTATTCAGTGCTTATCTACTAGTCTTACTAGGTTAATAAATGTGGCACTTAATACTATAGAACATGTACGGTAGGGTGTCAGGGTGGCCGAATAATAATAGCAGCTGTCTCACGTGCTGGAGGTCCCGAGTTGGATTGGCTTCAGCCCATCCCCTGGCATTTTGGGGGAGAGAAGGGCCCCGTGATGTATACGCATGTCAATTGAGGCGCGCAATAGATCCTAGGAATTTCGCATTGGAATTACTAGGAAAACTGCCCCTATCACTTTCTGGTGCGATTGCTTCAGCTGGGAGTTTGTCAAACCTCCAAGTACGCATATGGTAATATAACGTATGTATGTTCACTTTGGTGAAGTCTGATGTGATGAACACCTACAAACATGAGTAAACTGTAATACCCTATTTTTCAGGAAGCTGGCTTTAAAGAGTTGATGAATTTGGCCGTTTAAATATGTGTCTTTTTACAGTATTTGCTGTGTAAGAACCTACAAACTTTAACCTCACTATCTTAATGAGTACTGGAATCAAATCTGTATTGGGTATAGCTCAGGTCATATAACGTTTTTACAGGTCTAAGTGGTGTGCTAAATAGCGATTTGCTCGCTTCCAACTGATATTCGGTATTTTTATTGCGCTCCTTACCTGTGAGCAGATGCAAGGTGAAATACAATGTGATAGTGATGCCATCACCTATTTTGAAATATATGCTCCACATCACCAAAGCAATGTTGTGGAGCACTCCCTATCTGTTTTTATCCATTGTGCCTTCTGGTCTACATTGTAAAGTGCTCATAACTCACACGAAGGTCTAGCAAAACGAATAGCAGAGTTCATTTTCTAGCTGGTTTATTTTGCATTACTCAATCTCTTCCCTTCTATTTTGATAAGTGTATCATTTATCCACAAATAGCCTTGTATCTTTCTCATGCTGCTGTAAAAATTGGTTTGAACAGGACTAAATTAGGTATAATTTTTATTATCTGGTTGCCCCGGTGATCACTGTTTTGTAATTTAAGTTTAATTCAACATTGTTGTATAGAATGATTCCAATTACACAAATATTTAACCTTCCTTGTTTTGTGGATTTCTTTAGCATTACCCTTGACTTAATTATAAGCTTGTTCGATTGAACATCGTGTGATTTTCACATAATAATTCATAATGATTTAAAGGAAAAGCGTGACTTTATGATGTTGGCTGGCAGTGTTTGGGTTGTTACTGTTATAAAACTTATTTCTTGCTAAAATTGCATGGTAACCGTTAATCATGGTAGATTAATTCTGTGTAACGTAAATTTGATACTAGTTGAATTGATTTTGTGTGAGTAATTATGTGTGTTATGAATGAATCTATTTTCAATTATTTTAGTTTGTGTAATTTTGTATACTACTTCAGATGTTAATAAAAATTAATTAATAATCAGTTTGCTGTGTCTTTTCATTAAAGCAAGAATTTGTTTGGGAGTAAATTCTACATGAATTGTTATTGAAATACTATACCCTTAAAACAAGTGTCAACGTTTCTCCATGTAAAGGCTTTGTTCACCTACCACCAGTCAATCTGTTACTTAGAGCCATTTTAAAACGTTACAACAGAGTCTGTTGTAATACTGAGGAATATTTTTTGTTCGGGCAATATTAAACTTACGTGGAAAGTTGCAACCAGGCCCGGGCCGACACGGGGTGCATGATCCAACTGCTCCCGCAATCAGGGCTACCAGGGGCGCAAAAATAGTATTAAAACAGTATTGTTAACTTAAAAACTATTAACATTTTTATCCACATAAAAAGAGTAGTTCCTCTTACATTAAAAAAGTAATTGCTTGTACAATTTGTCAGTGAAAGATAGTGGCTCACTACACTACTGAGCATCTTGTGTTTTTATCTCCAACGTTTTGTGACCAAAGCTGAAAGTTGGATGTATACAGCCAAAAATTAGATGTTTTGTTTTTATGCCTTTGCGCGTGTTTTCTTGTCATTCAGGAGGCTCCTCATTTACTTTCCAGTCAGTTTGCTGCCACAAAAGCACTCAAGACATGCTTTTTTTTTTAATGAAAACTAGACTATATTTTTAATTGTTCTGTTCAGTGCTCGTAATTTAAAGTTTGTTCCCGTTTTTTCTTCACTTTTTCGCCTGTTTTCGTTTTTTGCATTTTCATTTAAAAATGTTATTTTTACGCCTAATAGTTTTAAACGCAACAAATTCATTACTAAAATTGTAGTATTTAATTCATAGCAGGGGAAGTGGCGTAACATTGCCATCTGCACCCCCTTAAATAATTTCTTGGCCTAGCCTTCGTTGCAACTACATTCGAACATTAACAGTAGGCTATGAGCTCATTTTGGGTGTGATGTACACCACATTAATTCTGCTAGTCACACGGTTAGCGGCGACGGTAATTAGATTAGCTGGAGTACTAGTGCCAATTTCATGCCATAGCTTGTACTAAGTACACTGAGCACTATTCTGGATGAAGCGCCTAATTATTCCATAAGTAGTGCTCGTCGGTGTACTCTTCTACTTTCAGATCGCAAGATATGTTAAAACTATTTTTATTAATAGCAATTCCATGGGAACAAATGATCCAGTGACTGCAAATAAATCGTGGATCTAACTTATTGTAGAGGAAGGAGGTAAATCACCTTAGCTCTTTAACTGTCACACTGACACCTAATGGGTTTTCCCCGTAATAAAATCCTCCTCACTGTGTTACACAAGGGGATATGCTTCTTTCACTCTACTCCTTTTGATCTTACTCACCTGCATATATGCAACCATTAATTTACGCAATATTTTACGCCACTTCGGGTCGCTTCCTCTTCCTGCACCTCACTCTTCGACATAACAGTTCCTTTTGCCGCAGGCACGAGTTGTCGTGTTCTTTTGTTCTGGAAAGACTTGGTCGTTTCGATGGAAATTTTTTTTCTCTCAGTGTGCCTCAAAATGAGAGGCCGAATCACACAAAAAAAAAAAAAACGCTGCATGTGGATTGCATGAGAATGCGGCTGCAATTAAAAAGCCAAGGTTGGTTGAACCAGAGGCTGTAAGTCTCTAAATGTAGCGAATATTCTAGATGGCGGTGGCATTAATTAGTCCTATTCATTTGTTACGTCAGTTGGACCTGATGATTCCGTGGGAAAGTTAAGGAATTTGATTTCCGCGTTACTTAATTGGTTCCGAATTGCTGGCGGCGTTAATGGTTTAATTTAGGCTAATTACCCTATTTCCCGATATATCGGTTTCGGTGTATCGGTATCGGAGCAGTAACAGTATCTGCACGATAAGACCATCCAATCTTTATTATTATTAACTAATCAAAGGTTATCATTAAGTTATAACATCGTCCATTCGGCCATCAGCACTAATTATTTAAAATCATGAATCACTAAGTCAGCATTTGGCTTCAACACTTCTAGCCCAGTGCACAGCAATGGCCTAGTGCACCTCGGCTAGAAGTCAGCCTTGAGTTATCCAGATTTGTCCTTTATAACGCAGTGATCCTGGACTGGCTCTGGAGCCTTCTACCCACCTGTTTACACTGGACAGCACCAGTTCAGACCAGCCCCTCAAACCAGGTCAGAACCAGTTCGGTTCAGAGCCCTCAGACAATGGGAACCAGTTCCCAAAACTGGGTATAAATAAGAGCTCCCCGCCAGAGTTTATCAGACTTGGATTCCGATTCTACACAGTGAGGCTGCCAGTCTCTGAGCTCCCCAGACCAGGATTCTTCAGTTGCAGAAGCTAAGTATAAGTTGTGATTGATTGAGTACAGTTGTTGGACTTAGAATATTCAGAGTATTAGTTTGGACTTAGAGTAGTCAGTGCAGTTGTTGAGATATTAGATAATAGGCCTAACACTGGCAAGGACGCATTAGCGTTATAGAGTATAGAGCTCAGCCCCTTTAAGTTAAGGAGTACACTAAATGGGAAGTTAAGAAGGAGAATGTAAACTCACTAACACTAACAGATTTGGCTTGAATAAACTTACGTATACCCAAGATAAATCTGTGTGGTCTCCCTTACTTGCATGCCGATTGTGTGATCTTGTTTAGTTGCTGCAGTTAAGTTAATAGCCGGCCGGTGTAGAGCGTAGAGCTGCACACACTAAAACTGCTGTAAATTCCAACTAGAAGGATTTACGCAAGGTTTACAATGGTGTCAGAGAAATAGTTCGAACATAGCCCACGCCCTCTAAAAAAAAGCAGCATAGATCACATATCGGTAAAGCAAGGAGTGAGTTAGATTTTGCATTATAAAAACCGTAAAAAAAAAATGCCGGTAAGAGTATAAACTTGTCGATTCATCGAGAATAATAGCTAAATTCACGATAAATCTAGCATAATCTAGCAAGCAGTAAGAAATCCTAGAGAATTTTGACGAAAATCAGGGTTAAATCGGATTTCAAACCGATCTAGAGTGTAAGAAAATAAGTAGGGTAGCCTAGACATAAACACTGTATTTTAGGTTAGAAACAGCATTCAAGTTAGGCCCGAATAGAACTGCTTCTAGAAGAGATTTAAACAAGATTCCTGTTAAAAGGACAAGTTTAAAACGCTCAACTAGCGGCATAACTCTTAGAAAAACCAAACGTTTCTTAGAAAACACGAGCGGCGATGCATTAGCACATATCACAACCGAAAGCTCAGTTAGGCAAGGACGGACCAGAAATCGAGTAGTGCCGCCTGCCACTGCGAAGCCTACGGCAGCCAGATGAGTTCATTCATGTAAAGAAGCCACGGTCACGCGCCATCAGTCCAGCAGCTTGGAGCGCAGCCAGTCAGGCGTTTGTTCTATCGCGCATTCAAGAAAAGATCCCGTAGTATTCAGCGCAGCCGCTCACCAAGTATTGATAGTATCAATCGTGAAATGTATTCAGTGACGGCGTCAGGACTGAATTGTTTGGGGGGGGGGGGGGCCGACAGAGGGCACATCTGGAAACAGAGTGGGCCAAGGATTTTCTTCAAGGCAACCACATTAAAGTACGCGCTTTTATTCCGTTTAATTCAACTTGATCGTAACCTAAGATTCAATACAGTACAATTTATTTGTAAAATAAACCCCATAAACACACAAAAGAAATTAGGCCTCACATACACTGCAAAGTTGCTCAAAAATATATATACCTAAATAAATTAACTAAAATAATAAAAGCTCCGTTTATTCATTTGATTTCAAGGTTAGCCTGCAAGTATTTTTTTTATTATTTCATTTTCTGGTGGTGACCTGAGTATTGGGATTTGGGAAGGGGGGGGGGGCCGACGCGGGGCCATGGCCCTCCCTGGCCCACCCCTGGCGCTGTCACTGAATGTATTCAAGAAATAACTCGCCAGAAAATGTTAACCACTTACCTGAAAGCAGCCAGCATAATTTAAGCAGACAGACAGAGCGACATTTTGAACAAAATTCACGTTCACGAAATTTTAGCACCACCGCACCTGTCAACCAGGAAGTTATGCATCATAATCACTCCTCCACCCCCTCTCGTCACATTCCGATTGTTAGGGATAGCCCCACCCCCTGAGCAAGTAGTGACTTGTCACGGATTATTTCCGGGTGCCTCGAGCAACCTAATAATAGCCACGCCGAAACTTTAAAGGAAATTGTCAACAATTTAAGACCAGCTCAGCCGAATAATGATCGTCAGTTACACGACAGGAACAACGTAAGAATGTGGGAAGATGTAAGAAGTGCGAAGAAAAATTTGATCATATCAAAAACCAAAACTGGTAAAAGGGGCCGCCAAGTTCCGAATGGTTCGGCCCTTCAAAGGAGTGATATCAACACACCAAAACATTCGCCAAGTTAATCGCACCGCTTAATAATTCGAAAATTAAATGAAAACTTGAACATTGCTACTTTCGGTAGCAATGTTCAAGTTTTCATTTAACGTCCAAAGTATTATTCGGTGCGATTAAGTTGGCGAATGTTTTGGTGTGTTGATATCACTCCTTTGAAGGGCCGAACCATTCGCAACTTGGCGGCCCCTTTTACCAGTTTTGGTTTTTGATATGATATCACTCCTTTTTTTTTTAATTGTGTATTGACTCAACTCCACTACCGTGCAGATGAGTAATAAAGTGCCACGTCAACAAGAAATTGGTTTTCAGCAATTTGCTACTACCTGTTGCCTATAGGCCGAACCATTCTCAACTTAGTCAGCTCTTTATCGGCTTTAGGTTGGTTTTAATTTTGTTGTAATTTGTTGTATTTAGTTAGTTTTGGTGTGTTGATATCACTCCTTTGAAGGGCCAAACCACTCTCAACTTGGTGGCCTCCTTACCAGTTTTTGGCTGTTTATTTTGCTTTGTTTTTACAGTTGGTTTATTTTTCGTGAATTGGACGTGAATACAATTTCTTTGCAACGTTGTTTAGATTTATCGTGATACACTAGTGTGTGCCTAGGCGTGCACACGTCAGTATACACGTTCTCCTTGTCGGAACTTTGGCCATCCAATGAGAGACGATGCCGACAATACTAACAATGATTATAACAATATTTTCGTACTTACGCGCCCTCCCACGCCATCCCTGTTACGCCCCCAGGCTCCAAACCATAAAAGGTACGCAGTTCGTATTGTAGTGCACCCATTCGTCCAATTTCATAGCTGGAAGCCTTCCAGTTATCTCCGAATCGATGAATAATCACCCTATGGGATTTAACAGGGGATGAGCGGCATCCCCACATGTGTTAGTAACACATTTTCAACGTTATTGAGGGGCAGATTTTGCATTGTAAGCAGCATAGCTGGCATTCAAACACGAGTTAATTTTTGTCAGGTGGGTCATTGCTCTCGATTTCAACACAATTTAAGCTTTTGTACCACATTATTATTTTTCCCCAAGTACCTGAAATGTGCCCAACTATGCTTCAAGATATAAGACACTGATGTGACGCAATGGCGTCGCGCTACAATGGTTTACAACCTCGACAATTGACTTGATGTGATGTTTGTTGTGATGTTTGTTGCCTAACTTGGCGCGACACACTAGCGTGTGTCTAGATTTCATTCTCAGGCGAATCCGGAGCCGACATTTTCACATTTCTATTGTTGGCAGACAATTTAAGAAAAATCGATTCCAACCTCCCTGACAGCGAACTAATAGCTGCAGTTACAAACAAATGCAAAGGCCGAGCAGCTCGTTTTATAGCAACAAGTTCAGCTATAGCCAACCAAACAAACTGGGCTTCCTTTAAAACAGCTCTAGTCAAAAGATTCGAATCTAGGAAAAAAAAACCAAAGAAAAAAATCCACGGAAAAAAATTCCAGGAAAAAAAATTCAGGGAAATAAAATCCAAATGAAAAAAAATCCACGGAATAAAAATCCACGGAATAAAAATCTAATGCCGTTTTTGTTTCGCATATTGTTAATGTTAGGTTATTTCGTACTTCTTTGTTATTGCTACGAAACTCGTTCAAAGCTGCCTGGTGCTTTTTTTAGTCTTAAACTGCCTTTCTTCCCCAACACTTTTGTCCCATCCACTATTTGACTCCTTGAAAACCACAATGTGAATATAGTCCAGGTTTACATGTACATTGCACATCTAGAAGTTAGTTCCTAGTCCAGTGCGACAGCAGAAGTATATGGCTGCCATGGAGCAAAATGTTATGTAGATACCTATCAATAACATCGTTTGTTACATGCATGCAGTCAAATAATCCGTGACAATAACATAAAGAATTCTCTTTGAAGAAACTATTGTCTCAGTAACTTTTAGGACTCTCATTACTGACCGTTTCGTAGAATCGGCAGGCAGTCAAAACCAACAATGTATCATAATTTCAGAATTTTTTTTTTAGCTTTTAGCTGTGAAAGACCATCGTGAAAATACGCCTTAACACTGAAAAAAAATGCACCTAAACCCAACCGGTTGTACAGTCGCGGCCAAAAGGTTTTGTACATTGCATCTCTCCAACAATATCTTGCACGAACAGTAATCACGTTGGACGATGCCATCACGTTGCAGTCATTGTTGGTAATTTCTACCGAGGCATGTTAGGTTTATGAACTTTCAAAAATTAACACAATATTATCATGTCATATCTATTATTTCATTAGTATTTTACCACGTCCCTGACACACTTCCGTACGTTGCCGTAGCGCTATGAAAGTCGTTCCCCCACATCATTTCTGTCGTACCATTCCCCTCCTACTTTTTACCTGCAAATATTCATTGTTGTCCTACTGTTAGGATGGCAGTCAGCGACTCCGTGGGTCCTTGCCAGTCCTGCTGATCCAGCAATACTGATATTCCCCCACTTTTCACTCATATAATTTCTCAGTTTTTTTGCATTAAAAAAATAATACATAAGCTAAAAAAAAATTATATTGGATTTTATTTCCGTGGATTTTATTTCCTCTGGATTTTTTTCTCTGGATTTTTATGCCTGGATTTTATTTCCGTGGATTTTTTTCTTTGGATTTTTTTTCCGTTTACCAAAGATTCGGAGCAGGCGGCCTAGAAGTAACTCGAACAAAATTTCACAGGACCAAAATGCACAAAGGCGAAGAAATCGAAGCATTTGCAGATAGAATACAGACTATGGCAGCCGAAATTTGGATGGTAAAACTGGAAGACAGCGAACTCGAACGTGTTATAAAAGAAAGATCAAGAGACGAAGGCCTACGCTGTAATTTTCAGTCAGCAATGCCAAACCTTTTTGGAAACTCATTTAGCTACTATTCGTCCTAAAACATGGGAAGAAATGCTCCACCAAACCTTAAAACGAAAAACCGAGTTAAGTGAACAAAACAATGACGATAAAAATCATGATTCCACCGCAGGCACTGCCACCTCCAATACACCGTCACCACTCGACAAAATTACGACAGTATCATCGGCCGACCTAGCAAAAGTTTTGCACGAACTTGAACAAAGCAAGAAAAACATCCGGAATTTGAAAACACGAGAATCAGTCAATAATGCAAAAGTATGCACCATTAGCAAAGAAAACAAGGAAAACCGTTCCTGCTTCCGTTGCTACGGGCAATCGCATTTGAGTAAGAATTGCAGAACAAAGGTGGAAAGGCTGGAAGCAGTAAGGAATGCTAACGCAAAACGATTAGCAGCCCAAGGAAAACCAATCCCAAGCGAATACAAACAAGGAAACGGAGCATCATGAAGTAATAATGATAAGGAATACAGGGATAATTCCCAGTCGAATTAAAACAGTATAAGTAAGGTGACGTGATCCTAATGACGTCACTTCCGGTCAGTGATCAAAGTGTGGTAATGATGTCACTTCTGGTTTTCGCCGATCTAGAGGAGGGTGCCTTTTGCTACCCATTTTTCGTTTTCGTCGATCTGGAGGATGGTGGGAAAGTGTCTGGAGAACCCCCACTTTATCATTTTCGTCGATCTGGAGAATGGTGGGAAAGTGACTTTTGTTACTTTTTGCATCCTTTTGCCACCTCCGTGATACACAACTTATGACGTCACAGTGGGCCTAATGATGTCATTTCCGATCACGTGATCAAAGTGGGGGTTCCGGTTTTCATCGATCTGGAGGAAGGTGGAAAAGTGCCTTTTGTTACCTTTTTTTTTTTCGTTCTCACCTCTGCACACCCACTGTGATATCATACGTGGGGGTAATGACGTCACCCCACTTTTTAGTTTTCATCAATCTGAAGGATGGTGGGAAGTGCCTTTTGCTACTTTTTTGCATCCTTTTGCTACCTCCGTGACCCCCACTTATGACGTGGAGTTAATGACGTTACAGGTCACGTGACTATGACGTCAAAGGGAAGGAGGTGTAGCTATAACTCCCAATTTTTAGTTTTTGTCGATCTGGAGGATGGTAGAAAAGTGCTTTTTGCTACAGTTTTGCATCCTTCTACTACCTCTGTGATGTCATTACCCCGACGTCACTTCCGGTCACATTATGAAAGTGGGGGTAATGATGTCACCGGGGGCGTGACTATGATGTCATTACCCCCTTTTTTTCATTTACACGCCTGAAAACGGGGAATTATTGATAACGTTATAGGGTTTCAGGGGTGAAAATACTTTATGAGCTTTCACATTGTGCAAATGCTATATGAGCTTTCACATCATGAAAATGACGAATTGTCAACATAAGTTGTCATGACGTCACTTCCGGTTATGAAATTGCTTCCAATTATGTCATCACGTTTAGTTATGACGTCACTCCTACGAGTTCAATACCAAGTGAGGACCAGATTTGACTGAGTATTTTTTTGGCTATAACTTTAGCAACACTAAGAGTACCCAAAATGAGTATCCTGTAAAGTGACACCTGAGCTTCCGTTTTTTATGGTTGACTTCCACATCATCTTTTGCATCATCTTCCACGTCATCTTTCTCCTTAACGAGGGTGATACTTTTTAACGGACCATTATTGGATCGCTCATCTTTTTTTTATACGTACGGGCACTCTAAACTTTTTTATCAATTTCTTAATCAGATCTGAATGTTTATCTTCCATTTTCTCCTTTTTTTTTTATAAACGATAATGTGGAACGAAACTTTCACTCGGGTGGTTGTTTCCATCACGATCTACACCCGTTTTCTTACCTCAACGAAGGTGTTGATCAAGTATAAACCCCAACGGAAACACTTAAAATATGAATGTTATACACCATTTAATCACACGTTGGTGTTTTAGCTACGATCTACACCCGTTAATACTTTGTTTCATGAGAGTAAAGAACCAATTGGGAACCTACAAAATACTAATGATGAACGTATTATGTACGTTTTAAACTTGTTCCCACCACGATCTAGATTCGTTTAGTGTATGTAAAAAATCCCCACACACGAATTAGCTGATATGACATTAACGTGAAGTTGTTGATATGACGTCAGCGTGTAGTTGCTCATATGGCATTAACGTGAAGTTGCTCATATGGCATTAGCATGAAGTTGCTCATATGTCATTAACGTGAAGCTTCTCATATGACATTAGCATGAAGTTGCTCATATAGTATTAGCGTAAAATTGCTCATATGACATTAACATGAAGTTAATGGTTAATGACTCATATGGTATAAGTGTGAATTGTTCATATGACATTAGCATGAAGTTTCTCATATGGTATTAACGTGAATTGACGAAAGCGAAAAAAAGTAGCAAAAGGCATTACCCACCATCCTTCAGATTGATGAAAACTAAAAAGTGGGGTGACATCATTACGCCCACTTATGATAACACAGTGGGTGTTGCAGAGGTGAGAACGGAAAAAAAGGTAACAAAAGGCACTTTTCCACCTTCCTCCAGATCGATGAAAACCGGAATCCTCACTTTGATCACGTGATCGGAAGTGACATCATTAGGCTCACTGTGACGTCATAAGTGATGTATCACGGAGGTGGCAAAAGGATGAAAAAAAGTAACAAAAGTCACTTTCCCACCATTCTCCAGATCGACGAAAATGATAAAGTGGGGGGTCTTCCAGATTGACGAAAAAAAAAGAAGCAAAAGACACTTTCCCACCATCCTCGAGATCGACGAAAACGAAAAATAGGTAGC
>JAHWFP010235867.1:0-34992 GCA_023313725.1 Lithobius niger
GATTTGATTTGATTTGATTTGATTTATTAGCGATTTATTAGCGATATATATATATATATGTATAATTTATAAAACCGTTTATTCCTCAATTTTATCCAGAACAACTAATGATTTTATTGAAGAAAAACTTCTAGAATTCTGAGTAATTAGATAAAGTTTTGTAAACAAATTCTGTAAGTTTTTTCTGGGTAGGGGATGGAGGTGGTCTTGTGATCCCCAGTGAGCAGTTGTGGAGCGATACCCTCACCTACGAGCCTGGTAAGTAACTAGGAAATAGTTTTTAACAGGGCACGCCAATTAATGAATGACCAAGCATACCCTACTCTGACAAAAGTTTATAAATTGTAGGGGGTGGGGAGAAGGGTAGCCTTATGGCACTTCAACGGCTAGGTCATTAGCGATAACTTTAGTCACAATTTAGAAAAATAAATAACTATAAATTGGTCCTCCATAGTTCTCGAGAATTGCAGAGACAGCTCTTTAAGCAACAACGCTAAAAAATAAATATTTGTACACTTTAATAGTTTGGGTAAAAATAATGTTTAAAAATAAATCAAATAATTTCTGCCTGGTTTAGGCAAACGAATACAGTGGAAAAAGGCGTTTATTTTTGTCTTTATAGTGTGGATAAATAAAGTTCTGCTCCGTTCTTCCCAATAGATATTTTAAGACTAACCATCAAGTCGGTCTAAATATAGGGAAAAATATGCGGGCAGATAGCTTTTTTATTTTTTATTTTGAGTAGAAGATCAACACGGTTTCTGCCCACATGATTTTCAAAACCATAATGACAAACCTAATATGGGGTAGCAGAAAACAGAATCGGTTTTGATCTTGCACTGAGAATAAAAAAATGCTATCTGTCCGCACATTTTTGCCTATTTTTAAACCCACTTGATTATTAGGCGTGAAATATAGCCAAGCAAAACTTTACGTATCCTCACCTAAAGCAAAGAAAAAAAAACACCTGTTGCCACCATAACCTTTTGCTTAAATTAGGCCTAAATTGCCTTAAAATAATAAGGATTGGAACTTTTAATTTCGAGTGTTAGAGCGTTATAAAACACTGAAAACAACAGCCCAACGTACTCAGAATATACTCGCGAAAACCTATACAGCCTACAGTGCTGCATCAACTTTAATAGCACCCAGTCATCTAAACCAGGATGTACGCCCAAAAATTAAGCTTACAATCTTCCCAGAAAAGCCTGCTCTTATGGACCTTTTCTGACTGATTTACCTTATCGTAAATCTTAGATGAATTACTGCAATTATTTTGCGTCATTGTTATCAGCCTTAGGTGAACTTTGCCCTCAAGCTGCATTCATCACGAAAAGTACTTCGCCAAACGCCAAGGCGAAAGATGAGCTAGTCCAAAATGACAGTGACCCCTATTTAAAGGTGGACGTCTATAGACTGGCGTACACACGCCGTAAATCACAGAACACGAGGCCGAGCGAGCTAAGTCCGTCAAAAAGGGTGGGTGACCTCCATTTGGGGGGGTTTTCTCGAGCGCGTTCTTTACGTCTTATCGTGCCATTCTGTTTTAAGTAGCATTTATGTTGCTAATGTTCAGATGTCTATAAATCATAAAAATCTATTTATTAAGTCATAAAATGGAAGTCGACAGTTGGCCTTCTTTGCGCTATTTACGTACTCTTACCTGTTGATGTCTAGTTTTCAATTGAAAAAACTGTAAATTTGGCTTATTGTTCGAATTTATCAATGAATGCACTTCAGCCAATTGAAAACTTGTTAACTAATGGGGAACATCCCCGGGAAAAAATGGTTGAATTACTTTCCTCCTCATAAGTAGAAGTTTTTTCTTGGAGGTGAATCACTAATTACTTGAAAAGACTTGATACGTAAAGACTTTATACGTAAAGTGCCACCCGAAATAATAACGCGTGATTTCAGGTGATTTTATGTGTTGTGTTCTGCATTAACTAGAAAATAAATTAATCTTTAGGACAATGAGAGTTTAACCAAAAGGTTGGCAGGAATGTCGCCACAGGAAGTCTAAGCTTTCAACCTTATTGGAAACAGTAGTATATGTTCGTTTTGCATTTAGTAACTTTAATTTATTTCGATATTGACTTACGTCAACGCTATTATCACTAAAAATACGGGAATATTGGGAAGTTTTCTCTTGATCCATTAATTTAGTGTTATACATGTTCATTTTTTTTTTAAATTTGAATTCGTGTTTTGACGCAAATAAGATTCGAATGTATACGATTCGAATGTAAACTGCGTGCATGCATGATTGCACGTATTATCATCAGACATTAATTATAATCCTTCTGACAAGTGGAACTTCTCTAGATGCCTAACTGTACGACAGGGAAGAAAACTACTAGAACTGAAGGATATAAGTATATGAAGGGAAGGGCCTTACAACGGGCTGGTTATTTGCTCCCCCTGTGATAAATGAGGCTTTATTTTTGACAAGAACACGGTACACAGATTTTACTACATCAAATTACCAATAGGAAAACCTAGTGAGGGTAATTGAAAGGATAGCAACGCAGAGCGTAAACCAAGCAGACACGCTGAAGAGTAATGGCAGAAGATGTGGCAAAACTGCCACACAGAATATATGTCGGGCAGTTTTTCTTTTAAGTAAGCACTGAAGAGCCAAGAACAACTCAAAGAATTCCGTAGTATGCTATACAGCCATTCGAATTTCAAGAACCTGTTACCCTTTACAAGATTGTGTTGATTATCTCCGAGGGTTTCTGGTAAAATTCCAAACATCACGGGATGTCTGTAATGCCTGACGCTCCACCAAGAGTTGCGAGTTGAATTCCGGATCTCAACGTTGAAATTATGCCACACCAGCAAGGTTACATTGATGACGTTATTTGTGAAATCTGCCAAGCCCAAAGTCCATATTACGTCAAATTGTAATGTACCGTTGTCACTCCAAAATTAATACTCATTGTTAGTTGAGATAATCCTATTTAATCAATTGTTGTAACAATACATAGCTATCAATTGTCTGTACATAGTGCTTCGCATCAATTGTTAGGGCTCGAGCTCGCTTGGCCTTCTGCCTGATGCTCCTAACAATTAGGTATTAGAAACATATAGACATAAATCGCTGTAAATAATATTAAGGAAAATTGGAAATTAGCCATCAGCGAAAATTATACACTAAATAACGTAGTTCAGTAAGCCACCTTTATGCACTTTTGTTTCATCGGAGTGGCATGGCCCGGATTCGAACTGGCTACCCAGTTCACCCCCAAATCACTTGCATAGCGCCTTAATCGCTACGGCCACATCCTCCACTGGCCAATGGAGGATGTGGTCATAGCGATTAAGGCCAGTGGAGGATGTGGCCGCTATTAAGCCGCTATGCAAGTGATCTGGGGACGAACTGGGTAGCCGGTTCGAATGCGTTCGAATGCGGCTTACTGAACTACGTTATTTAGTTTCGCTAATGTTTCGCTAATGGCTAATTTGTAATTTTCCTTAATTAGGTATTAGCCTAAACTTCATTCCTCCTCTGACCTCCAGCCATTCCTTTTCCAAAGGTAATTTCGGCCGTTTAATTAGAGTTATTCCCCAACCGCCCCAATCCCCAAACTTAACATCATACCGGACCAACTCTGTTGCTAGTTTTTCACTGCAACCCGGTAGCTACTTTGCCTAGCCGTGAAAACACGAATTAACCCAAAATTTACCAATCCATCTTGTCCCAAGTATGCCTCATACCGTTAGTATTCTATTTTAGGCCCTAAGCCAGAGTTAGTGTCGGCCTTGAACGTCAGGCGAGCCTGAGCATACTATCGCTCGTGTTTTAAGATAAAAGCATAACCAAAACTGAACCACGACTAGTAGCCTTATTCCATCAATTTAGCTTAACTTGTAATTCTCGGAATCCCTTGACTAGTCCCACCACACGTTACTTTGCAAGTCCCTTGACTGTAGAGTTGGCTTAAGGGAAAACAGTGGCACATACCAGCTAACCCTACGCAAGATATGCGCAAATGTAAGCGGAATAGATCAAGATACACATTCTGGTGCATCCACATCGTGGAGCAAGTGTTTGTGCGTCAAGCAAGTGTGGCATGTCCGTAGATGTGCTACAACCACTTCCTACTGGCGACTAGACTTTGATGACGAATTCCAGACCGTAACATCAGGCTTTACTCTGTGTGCAGCTTGTTTACAATTAACTGAATCCACTCTTGAAGCCACGTATGGCAGAAACTCAGTGGCTAAGGTTTGCTCAGTGATGTTGTTTTAACACTCGATTCCAACTGGAATATCACGAAGGTCACTGGTTGACTCTAAATGAACGTCCATACAGAGATAATGTCTGCAACATTTGTAATGTTTTATTCTGACTGCTTTAACGGGGCTGCAGCTATTTAGAGGTCATTGGGGTCAACCCAGTGACTTTGTGATAACCTTCATGTATCCATATGCTAGGAAGATATTCTAGTATAATACCACTGTAAGATAATACCCGTGCATACAATGGACTTTTACATATTTATTTTCATTTTCTGAAAAAAGCTTGGACAAACCTGAGTATAAGTTTCACGGTCGAAAAACAATAATACGAACCTAAGATTTTTTTTCCACACGTTCAGTCATACAGCATCACTGAGGCTGACATGTAGGCAGAAACTCACCCTGAAACATTACAACTCTCCGAATATTTTCTCTCATTTTTATTTTATTCTTTCGTACACACAATCGAAATATGCAAATATCAGTAGCTAGGCAGATATCCAAAACCATTTCTTCGTTCCGAATATTGGAAAATGCAATCCTCCATCTTTTGCGACTCTGTTAACTTTTTTTTCGTCTTTTTTTTATCCTCCCATTCAATGTGCCGGGTAAATTGAAGATGGGAGACAGAAGAACCACCGGCACCGCATAGTTGGTCAGATATTGATCTGTTGAAGTACGGAGCGAAGTAGTTGAAGTGAGAAACGGATGAAATGGAAGTCCGAAGAAAAGGGTTTTGGCAATGTAGCAGCAGACCTAATACAATTTCCAACATCTATACATTTACTCTACTTTTCTTTTGTAATAGGATTGAAGCAGGTTGTGAACCATTGTCTAAAACAATGAAAATCCGTATTCGGAAGAGCTGGCACCAGTTGTTATGACTTACATAACCAATAAAAATACCTCACAAATCCTACAGCAGATACGCTATCAATTCAGCTCTCCTTTTTTCGGCATCACCGGATATGTGTGTTTTTATACTTTCTAGAAAACTTTCCAAAAATTTTTCGAGTGTGGCGGAATTCTGTTTCCAATATCTCCATTTTACGGCACTTTAACGAATCCAATAACACAGCACTTCTTTACAGCAAACACAATTCGCACCAAATACAATATGTAATCAAACAAAATAAATTTTTCCACATGTAGCTTAAATGGAAGAATAATAATGGTTTGTATTGTAAAACCATTTTCATGGTTTGAAGAACGTGCTTTTTTGTTGTCGGTCTTTTGGTGTTGTAACGGTGAAAATGGTTGCGGTGTTCTGATTTTTTGTTGTTATAATTTTCATCAAGATCGTTTACTCTTACGACTGACTACATTCACTGCTGAATAAACCTAAAGTTGATATAGACGAGGCCTTTATAGTGGACTAAAGCGTTGATTTGTTTCAAAAAAATCAACGCCTGTACTTCACTGTATATGCCTAGTCCTCGTCCTTAGTTCAGTTTCAGAAAATAAATAGCACAGAAAGGTAAGAGAAATTAAAATTGCCGTTTCTGGAAAAGGTTTACTGTTTCGAAGCAGTTGAAGATTACGTTTCTAATTTTTTTATGCCCACCGACAGCTAAATTTCATATTATTTGACAGCAAATAAAATGACTAATTTATTTAGAAATGTTTGCTTCAGGAACCGATTTAGAATTTTGAACACGTAGTCACAAAATAAACCGTGCTGATTGAAAATTAAAAAAAGTGTCGTTATTGCTTTAACTTAACTACTTGTATTTTACTACGTTTGTAAACATAGTATCTTACTTAATGGCTACTCGAGGGCGTCGAACAAAGCGATGAAACATAACTGTGTCAAAGAAAAATAATACACATTTTAAAAGCATGTAAATAAATTTCAATTGCCACGAATCACCGTTCTCGGCCACATAGTTGTGAAGCACAGACACCTTACCTTATTGTTACATTATGCCCAACAGAAAGAAAAGTGTTTAAAATAAAATTCAGTTTAATATAGGGGTTTGCATTCACTTTATTTCTTGTTTAATTTGCAATTACACTTGTAACTTTACTTGCACTTGTTTCTGTGGGAGAGCACTTTTTTAATTGTGAGGAATGGGATTTTATTATTTATTTATTTTTGGAGGGGGGGGTGGGGGCTCTCTTCATTTTATTTCGAGTGCGGGGGTACAGCACATTTCCTTGCTACGGCCCTGGATGGGGGGGGGATTGAGACTTAATAGCGTGTCGGTAAGGTCATTATGCCAAACTCAGTAACAGTGTAGTGGCTAGGGATGCCAGTGTGCCACACATTACAGAGATGGTAATCCAACCCCAAGTCTGCGTCTGATTGTATATCTGTACTTCCTTCAAAAATTGAAAAACCCGGAACAGGTAGACAGAATCATCGCCCAATTGACACCCTGTCTCGCAGAAGGTGGAAACGGTGATGAACACCATCAAGATGCTGAGAGTCAATAAGAACGTGACGGACTATGAGTTGGTAGGTTTCGAGTAATAGAGTAATTGGTAATAGAGGAGGAACAGAACTAATGGTTACTGAGGTGTTCAACATTATATCCTTATTGAGGCCGTTGAAGCACTAAAAGTATTGAATGCCATACTGTCTGCTGTTCATAGACTTCTGTAATTACGCGTGTGAGACATTCAAGAACTTGAATTTTCTACTCAAATTTAAATCACAGTCCAATATTGCGAAATCGAAACTAGTTTTGGGGTTATTGCATTTCCCTCATTTTCAAAGAACCTGCTAAAAGAACACCGATTTTCGGGTCTGAAGTTCGTACATAAACACATACAGGACCGATGTAATTGCAGGGAAGAAAGAAAGGAAGGAAGTTGAAAGTTGTTTTAAGTCGAACTCTTTTCAGTCATTTTGGAATAAAATGGAAATATGAACCTCTTTTCTGAATCGAAAGCCCAAGTGAAAATGTGTTTTAGTGTGAAAAACTAGAATTGTTTAATTTTTTTTTCAGAAATAAACAAAAATTAAACGATTTTATTTCCGTACAGAGAGAATGCCACACATAAACTTTTTAGCTTAGCAGCTAATACTTATGCTTATACTTAAGTTTTTACCATAATTTTCAAAATGTTGGACCCGATTCTTTTCACGCAGAACTGAATGTTAGATCCGGAAAATGGGCCATGTTCTACTTTTGTTTCACATACAAAAATTTCATAACATGTTATTTATCAGCCATCATGTCTTAACCCGCCTATAGGGTGTGTTTGGCAGGGAGGGAGTGTCAACACCCTTGCGGACACTATTCGGAAAGAGGAGAGTGTGCTTACAATACTTAAAAGTCCTTATTTTAATTTTAGCCTTTGTTAGGACCTTAAAAGTGCTTAAATTGAAAATATGGTCCAAATGTCTTTAAAGAGCTTAAAAAGAATAGATGGGTCTGAAAACACGACTTGTCTTACAGAAGTTAATTTCAATGGGTAAAAGTCACGGTGAAAGTCAATGGCCCAGTGCTGGTGCACTTTGTAGTTCGTTAATTCACATTTTACATCGTAGTTGTGCTTGACTTTATTCTAAGTGGAACGGGTAAGTATTGAATAATTTCAGGATTTAAAAAATGTATGTTCACATTTATAATTTTGTGTTTAACTTTGAGAAAGCTTTTAAATTGAAACGAATATTTTGCTGGATAGCTGCTGTGTGTGTGTGGATACAATCAGCGAGTTCTGCTATTCAAGTGGTTTTACTCCTAAATAAATAACTAAATAATAGTTTGTCAGCCAAATATATTACTTTGGTGAACGATATTTCCGATGGATTGAATGACGACACAGCCACAAACACGTATCAAAAGGGTTAGTGGATATTTTGCAGGATTTATCGTTCTTCCTTGTCTGTACGTGGGTGGCAGAGCGCAACGTTGCTACATTATTTACCTCTATTTATCACATATTTACAACGTTACAGATTTATATTACAAACTCTGGACATACGGATGTGCATTTCACCTTCCCCGGTTACCAACCTCGATAATGATGATAGTGTGCCCACTTTCACAATCACCCTCAACTTACGTCGAATAATCGGCGATCATGGAAATATGATGCTAGCGTTCATGTGCCACCATCTCCGAGCAACATCAGTTAATCAATATTCTTATCATCCAAGCGCACAATTGGATTCCGCAATGGGGTGTGTTGTGCTCCGTATAAATACCTCGCTAAACAACAACAATATTTGTCTGGGCTGCAAATTAGGACCGTTAATCATTTGTTTGGAAAATCTATCGAGCTTCAATACCACAGGTGCTTCATCCAAATCCATTGTACTGCTACCATAATGAATAGGAGAACGTGCAAGCTCAACGACTGTGGTATCATGCTAATATATGTGTACGGTCTGGCCATAATTTAAAACCAAGCTTTCGGTTTGAGTTAGTTAGACCGGAAGGAGTGGGCGAGGGCAACTGATAGTGCTAAAATTGATCGATTCGTATAAACTAAACGGGATGGACGAGTGTTTGGATGATTTCTCATTTGGCTTAAGCTAATTCAAGTCCTCCTCCTCGCCTCCTCTCCCTTCATTGCAGAAGATTAAACTAGAATTTGTTCCAATTACAGAGATGCAAACCCCGCTGCGTTGCAACAACATCGACGTGGTAGGATATAATTTTTCCAACTTTGTGGCAGGCAGTGCAGTAGGTTGTATAATGGGTGGGTAAATATAAGTCCAAACGTAACAAAGAGACAAAGGAAATTGTTAAAGCACATTATATTTGTCGTTATGCCTATTTTTATTTCTGCGATAAAATGTAACATTTTGAAGTTAATTTATATTAGCGGGCAAATAAATTTATCTTGACACGCTCGATATTTTAAAACTTCATGAAAATCGCAGAAACCCAAAAACAAAATTATTAAAATACTCTTTGGAGACAGAAGAAACTATTAAAAGAAACACATCTTTTAAAAGATAAGCAAGTCTGCGTTGGAATTCCTACTGTTAGTCGCAATTACGTAATTACGGAATTACGAAACTAAAAGATTAAAACTTAATAAAACAGTATGAAACAACAAATACAGCATGCAATGTGAAATATAATATTTTTTTTTCAATCCACGCCGATGTGATCTTTGTTAGATGGCTGTGTTTAGTTTTGAGTATGCTTGTTAACTCATTTGTGGGTACGACGATTTTCTGGTTTTCAAACAGCATACAGTAAGTAAATTTTACATATTTTACTTCGTTCGTCGGAGTTCAAAAGCTTACAAAACAATTGTAACGTTTTTGTTTTTAATGCAATAAGGTTTTTGTTACATTTTTCTGTAATGAATTTGCTAGCTAAACCACCCTTTTTAATACAGTAAATTAACTTTTTTATTTACTTCGGAACTACATTTCGTACTATTACTTTTTTTTTTAACGTCTGTATTTTATGATTTTCCTTGTGTGGTAGCAATAATATGGGTGTTAACATGTCCATTCCCTGCATTATTCGATGAAAATAAACGAATAATGCCCATTTGAACAAAACGTGGCATGATATAACAACGGGGGTTGAGGCTTAATGCCCCCGTTTGACACAAGATTAAGATGTAGCTTTGACTCGTTTGTCCAAATTTAGCTAAGTTCGACATGCATCTGCTTTCTTGTAAGCTACATAGATGTATTTGATGATGGGTTTTAACACACTTATCTCAGCTTTTCCTTATAGGTTACTCATTAAACGATGGACTGTAATTTTACAGTATGAAGAACTGGAAACAAATTACGGTTCTTTGTATTAGTGATTTACGGTTTTATTTTTCACCGTGATGAATTTGGAAGGTTAAAACCTAAACCTCTTGAGTTCGGAACCAGCTTGATCGTATATAAAGGTTACTATCCGTGATCATTTCTTATCGAATAGATTTAGTTAGGAAACTAATAGCCGCACACTTCTGTCAATTCTCCATGAACGAAAAAAAAAAGAACTCGTTAAAAAGACAAGTCAGTATAACACGTTTTATTCGGTTTTGAGTGTATTCCTTTCAAATGCGATATTAGTATAGTATGGTAATTCTGGGGAATTAAGTAAACTACATCATTGAAAAATATTTCATCCCGGTTGGTGAAATGGTTATTGCGATATTAATGTTTGAAATTAGTACCTTTAACAATAATAGTAGTAAAATAATGAAGCTGTAATGCGCAATAAATGTCATGTGAGGTGAAAAATATTATAGTTCCGAAGTTTTCAACAACGCTTATAAAGTTACTAAAAATAAGTTAATTTTAATATCTTTTTACAAAATGGATATTAAATAGTATTTTGTCTCTTTAACCTTTCTCTGATATGCTAGAATTGTTTGCTACAAGTGAATTCGACTTGCAAAAAAAAAATCCGTTTGCCTCTTATTCCTTTTGTACTGAGTAAGGGAAGCTGAATAATTTGTACTTATATATTTTTTACAAATAACGTATTTGAGCTTCCGGCAGGTATTTTACTAAAAAACAACTGAATAATAATAATAATCAGTACAGCAACACTTGCATAGAATTCGTACGGAAGCAGAATGACAGGTGTGTGAGGTGTATAAAATAATAATAATATGTTTATTGCGTATATTGCTTGAAGTTAAAATAATAACTTGTGTGAGCTACAATAATTACATAAAGCACATTTGATTAATACTTGATTAATAAATAGATGCATACATGAATAAATATAATATATTATATACAATTCATGAATTGTTAGTATTGTTAGTTGTATAATAATAATAATAATAATAATAATAATTATAATAAATTTATTTGCACATAAGCAAAAACGGGGTCCAATAGGGCAAGCCATTTACATGGTCCGAATTTTACACAAAAGTTACCTACTGCACATTTTAGATTTTATCATTACATACAATTTTCAATTTAAAAACACTTTACAGCTAAAAAAAATAACTTAAAATAACTTAAATAGCTAAAAAAAATAATTTTAAAATGACTTAAAATATAGTTACAGACTGATACCATCATCGGACTGACTAATTTATGCTAAAATAACCTTCTTTGCAAAAATTTATTCAGACATACCTTTGTCAGCAATTTTTAAAACCTGCAATGGTGTTGGCTTCAACAACCGCCTTAGCTAGGAGATTCCAACAATTCACCAGTCTGGTATTAAAGAAAAAATTACCTGGTATCAGTCCTGAATCTGTCAGCAACTAGTTTCCTGGAGTGTCCCCTCGTATGGCTTCAACTCCAAAACCGTATGGTATTCATCTTTTTTTAATTCTCTTTTAATTCTATTTGCGGGATCCCCCTTTCAGCCCACATGAGAATTAAAGGTAGCTTCTTGGAAAAAAGCTAAAACTATCAATAGGATTCCGTAATTTACCTAATTGGTATTACCTTACATTACTTCCACTGCCCACTGCAGGTCAAGTCGTTGGTGATGGACTTAGGGGTAAAGGGGGAGCCCATCCAATACTGACTTGGGAACTAACGTTCCATTCATGAAGCTTAGCTGGTAGATGGAATCTGTGCCATACTCTTGTGGTTCAGTAGCAGAATGCTTGCCTACGAAGAAAGCGGTCTGGGTTTGATTCCAGTATGAGATAACTGTATGCAGGGACATTCGTTTGGAATTGAAGATGTTTGGCCGGATCAAGTCCCTACTGACGGAATGAAGCGGGAAAAGTAGCCATTCATTAGGATAGCTGTTGGAGAATGATCATTACTGACTTTTGTGGTTCAGTTAAATTTAATGATCGCCTGTTGAATGGCGACTGGGATACTCGAAACTGGATGAGAAACTTGTAAGCCTAAATTAGGCTACGGTTAATCTGGGATGATGATTTTGTTTAAGGTAAGATTTTAGTGAAAGGGGCCAATGGAGGGAGAATTGAGAAAATGGGCAGGTCAGAAAAAAGAGAGAACGATTAGGGGAATTGGTTCAAGTCGGCTTGTTCTGTTACAGTGGTTGGGTTCAGTAAATCTGACATTGTTGGTTGAACAATGTGACGACACTAAATTGTTTTAGGTGTGATAGGCGATAGCGACTAGCATAACAAGCGGCAAATACCTTCCATCTAAGGCCTTGATTGTTGCGTGGCGTTGCAATATTGTCGGAGATACCATGCATTTGCCCAGCACAAAGTCAGTGCCTTTGTATGCCATACGCTTATATGGAGGATATGAAAACTCAGCCTTCGTTTATTTGCTGATAACAATTGAATTTCTGGAACGAAATTGTTAATGCATTGTAGTTCGATTCCAAGAGGAATGTATACTATAGCTTGTATACGTGTTCACAAAATGATGCATTGTAAAAAAAAGGATGCATGGCTGTTTGATTCCAACAATGGTCCAACAGTAAATCGGTTTCCATGGCAGAAAACAAGCAACGAAAATTATTAGCCTAGGAGAATTATTATCAGTGTTTGCAACAATGGGTCGGACGATACAGCTTGTGCCTCTCCGAAATGTAACAATGACTTCCGAGGCAAAGACGAGAAGTGTTTATTGTTACAACCGAGGATGCTTGTGCGGGTTTAACCCAATTCATTGTTTCGGGCTATACGACCCTTTGAAATATTATTTACACAAATAATAGAAAATATGCAAAGTAATCAAACATAGCGATGGTGGCGAGTGCGTCCAACTAGTTTTTAAAATACTGTTAATGACAACGAATACGCCAAATCCAAAATATTGCTGCCATAAACTGCTTAAATGCAAGAGATCGAATGGGCGAGTTCTCTCCCATCAAAGGGATTAAGAAGAGGAAACCGTACCATTTGTGTGTTACTTTTGGATGCGTCTCGATGACAAACCTCACTCTGGCAAAGATGAGGTGCTAAACAGTACAGCTTTCGTGTCGGTAGCGCTGAACGCCAAGTGAAAATTAGCATTTGCGGCGTAACACCATAAAAACCAATATGCCAATATTGAATTTAGGAGAAGATTTGTGCGTGCCGCAATAATTTAGGAGAGCTCTGTTTGCATCCCAGAGTTTTGGAATTTGTTCTGCCAGGCACAATCTGCCATTTCTGATCCCGTGAGGGTGACTGCAGCCCCATCTGGGGTCCGCAAGTGTTGAAACTGCTGCTGCATCATTTAAACCTGACATCTGTTGGTGCAATTTGGCGAAATTAAAACTGCAGCTAATACGTTGAATTTGTGAGGTGGTGATGAAAGGGGTCAAGTGCTGATTTTCGAACAAAAGGATGTGTTAAGGACATGATCTTAGATTCAGACCAATCAACTCATTAGACGAAATAATTTCGTAACTATCGATGAGATCGCTGGAAACAAATTTCGTCGACCTAACAACTGTTCACTTGTTGTTGTATAACTGACTAACTGGTCAAGGATACCATAAAATCAACATTGCATAACGCGACTCTTTGGATGGAACGGTGGTAAATGTTTACGAGGCAGCTGTAAACGGTACAAGCCGTTGCTATTATGAATTCGACTATGGAAAACATTACCTATCTTCCGGAAATTACGTTAACGAATAGGTTTTTCAGCTATTCGAAAGGTATTTATGTACGACTCGAGTTGAGAGTTTAATACGAGAGAGGGAAAATATGGAGGTAATGGCATAGCAACACAGTGTATTGCCGCCTGTAGCTAAACAATTCCGGCCCTAATTTAGGACAACATGAGAGCCACCATTAATCAGCCCTTAATTTATTATTTGCCTATCATTGTAATTAGGTTAAGCCTGTCAACCCCTTAAAAAAACGTGTACGTAAATAAACAGTAAATTACAAGATAAAGGGTAACGTAAACGATCATGGTTAGAGTCCTAGCTGCGTTAGTTGTCTTTTTCTTACTTTCTTGTCTTGTATCTTGTATCTTAACATAGCTAGTGTATAGTGATGACTGTTAGGTTTGTTAAGTTTCTAAGCACTCGAAAGTCACGTTTGGTGTGTTAGGAATTTCTATTTGGTTTGGTTTACTAGCTGGACCCGTGCATGCAGCACGGTGATTAAAATTACCCAGATTTAGTATCTCCCAGTGTTTCGCCATCTTAGGAAAGTAAGTGGCTCTCAGTTTATTTAACACTCCCCGTGGGGGGGGCGGGGGCACCGGCCCCTCTCGGGGGCCCGGACCAGAGTTCCCTCGGACCCTACTGCACCCCCTCCCACACTCCCTCAGTGTAGGATCTTAATATATCTCCGCTCCCCCCCCCACCTCGATCCCAGGTGTTTAAGCTTTGGTTTTAAATTTATTTAGGTCGACCCCGCCCATACTGTGCCCTTCCCCTCCAGAAAACCCTTCTCCCTACCCGCATTCTCCCTTTGCGTCGTGCCCGTATTTGGTATGCACATAATGCGATCTCCCCCTCCTCCTCTTCCACTCCTTTATTCCCCCTTCTCATTCCTCCCTCTCCAGATATAAGTCGGAACATTTCCACGGATATGCTATTGGTGGTGCTGCGGAAAAGTCGCATACGTGTGTTTGACTGAAGGCTAAAAAAGGTCTTATCACTGAGAAAGCCATCATTCAGCAAGCAATTACGTCCTTGCTGTCCTTTGAAACAGTTCACCTCGGTAACACGCATCCTAAAATTGTTGCGAGCAATAATCCATCAGGTTATTAGGTGAGACGGTTATCAGGATATTAACATGAAAGTCAAAAGTCGAAACGCCGGCCACATTCCACGCGACCAAAACTTTGTTGCAGCTGTGCAGATGTGGTAAGTGTCGCTATCTGTTCGAAGGCTTTGGAAACTTCGTCCAAACTCGAATTTGAAGGCGAAGCCCGTCAACAGATGGGGCTGCTGGGTTGGGTTTTCGAAGTAGGACGCGACGGTCAGGCTAGTGCACTTGTTATGCCTGTTCCGTATTATATCTGTAGATGAAGGAAAGGAAAGGAATATAAAAGGGAGGCAACTCAACGCTGCAGTTATTTGCTTCCATACTTAGACAAATCTAGCCTTATTTTGGCCAACATTCAGTGCACACCTGAAATTCCACAAATGACCAGTGAAAGGGAGTGACAACACAGACCAAGCACAAACCAAGCATCTCAGGCTAAACTGCCGCATAATAATTTTAGTATCGCGGAAGATACGGCTGAAGAGCCACATAGAAACGTTTGTCAATGTTCATTGTACTCCAGATTGTGCTTAACTTGTGCTCCAGTTGTTGTTTACATTTACATTTATTTCTGTGGCTATTAGGCTGCATCTAGTTAAATAAACATCAACGAAAGCCTCATGGAGCTGGACGTTTACTCTCTTTGGCTTTTTAGCTGAGTCTTCAGCAATGGCAAAATATTGCTTGTTTTGGTTTAGTTATACCCACGTATAAAGTCTGCTACTTTACACTGTGTTTACATTTTTTTTTATTGTTTTACATTCTTGTTCCTTAAGAAAAGAGACACGAGTGGTTCAGTTTTATTTATGGGCGAGCATCATTCTGTCGTGTTGTAGTTTCTTTTTGTTTGACAATGTTTCTACAATTCTTGCTTTTTTTTAAACACTCATGTCTCCGTCGATAAACTTAGTGAATTTAGGTTTTAGTTCAATCGTGAATTCGTATGTAGCAACTTCCAGTTAAAGTAGTAATTTAGTAAAAATTACAACAACTTGTGTTTAGTCGAATAAATCCTAAGTCACGCGTAAACATATTCAAGTTAATGGAAATCATTTAATAGCTGCCTCATTTCATACTTCAGCGACTTTATTAGCGTGCACGTTTCCTGCAAGATACAGCAAGGGTATAATTACGTTTTTAAGTGCTGTTTTTAACTTAACGCATAATGTAATTCACATCAAAGCAGGAGCAGATGCGCCTAATGCTAAATTTATGCGTAAACAAAACTTAAGCTAGCAGTAAAGTAGTTCTTTTGTTTTCCTGTGGTGAAGAAAGCTGCATAAGAACTTAGCCACAAATAACATTTTTTGTTTTGTTTATTTTATTTTCGTTCTTCTATTGTCAGTTACTTGTAATACCGCGCTATTGCAGTAGTAACAATCTTAAATTTTGTGGTTACCGTGGCTGAGCGGTGAGAGAGCTCAGCCTGGTTGCTGGAAGTTTGAGGATCTGGTCGAACCCCTGGGACGGGGAGTTTTGCAAAGCCCTCGCCAGGACTGCCGGCAAGGGTAGCATGAGAGTCTACCATGCTCCTTCAGTGGCTATGGGAACTATTCTGGCAAATTCTGGACAATGTTTCAGCCTCTACGATGATCGGAGGTTTCCCGGTTGAGATCCCCGGGTTGGCTCCTCCCTTTACCGGATAAGCTTAATTTCCTAAAAGTCAGGTAATGCTCAAAATTGAGCCGGTTTACCTACACGAGCATTAAATTGCTTCGGCTGACTTAATATTAAAAAAAAATAAAGCAAAGTTTCATAGCAGAAATGACGACAACGCAAGAACCACTAGCTCAAGAGTCACAACAATGAAAAAGGGCGAGCGTGTTAATACTTTGGCCAGCGAGAAAATGAAACTGGCACATTATTGTCTTGAAGAGCTGAAATTGGCACATTGACTGCCTCGATGAGAGCTTTCCAGTGGATGGACTAAAAATCAGTAGCACATGCCTCTTTTAAGTTATATTCTTAAAAATGGAAAATCTGATCTGAAAATTTTAGTGTGAGCCAAGTTAGTATCACAAACTAATTTTAAGAGACAATAACAAACATGGCAAAGGCATAACACCGTGATAACATCTACGACTTTGCCCAAATCGTTGTTTGGTTAAATTCTATAGTCGTAACAATTTGCGACAACGAATAGACCAAACGAATTCTTCTGGTGGCTTTGACATCTTACTGTGGACTATGACACTGCAACCTGGCAGAAGGAAGGAAGTGTACTACAATACATTGGCTATTTACACCCGCACGTTTACAAATATAGCCTAACTTTAGCCAACAATACAATGTACAGTTGACGAGCTACAGGCAAATTGATCATACAAAAACATATACCGAGCAGAGTGATCTGTTTAAGGAACCGTTCTTTGAAAATTCTTTGGATGATCACGATCAAATCAACTTTATTCCAAGCAGTAGCTGTACTGTTTTAGGAACAGATTTGCTATTAGCACACAACGTAAAAATATACGTTGATCGCAGCTGGCCAACAGCTCTTTGCACAGACAGAACAACAATGGCTACCACGTTGCCCATTTTATGGCTTTGTAAGCCGTTGAACACCTGTGAATTTCACGGGTAAGGTAGATTGTTTAGAATGTACATATTTAAGTACATACATCGAGGTCCAGGATTCATCACAGATCCTTTGCAACAGCTTCAGGAGATAAATGTCAGAAGTTACGAACTACCACCACTCCGGTTTGTGCTGCATATGCTGAGTCACCCACTTCGTCACTTTGAACACATTAAAAGTAGTATGAATTCATAGGAATATATGGAAAAGGGGCACGGATTATCAGTGGAGGGGGGGGGGGACAGATGCATGGCTTGTCGACATATATGCCACGGTTTTACAAAATACGCTTTATGGATTCCAAATGCCTGGTACACATGGAATTGAGGTCCAATCCATTAGCTGTTGTTTTCTTTTTTCACCTTTTGTTCTGACCGGGTATAGCTGCGAGCACTGGGGCGTCTGATTCCATAGGCGTCCTGGTCCAGCTGTACATTTCTGGCTTCGTACAGACCCGGGTTCGATCCTGGTGATGGGAAGTGTATTTCTCCGGTTGTTTCTCGCCCGTTGCACGAGGGTTTCTTCCGGGTACTCCGGTTTCCTCCATCATGCGGCAAAAAACAACTGCCACAATGGTGGTACTTCTTCCACTTAACGTATGCCACTTGGGAATTTGGATGGGTGGATGCCTCGTGTATCGTCTCTATATTATTTATTATTATTTATTGGAGGGTTACTAGATATTTTTGAGTTCATTAAGCTATTTTGAAAAAGCATGGCATACACGTGTCTCCAAGCCAAACTGCACCATCAGAAAAGACATCAATTTTGTTTCCCACAAACTACCACTAATCTGAGTGATAATCTGGTCTGCAGTCATGGTACAACAGTATACCCACCTGGCTGAATCAGCTGAATCCATTGCCAATTCTAAACTAGATACCAGGAGAGATGTGGTACATGCCATCTAGCGTACCACATGCCTATCCATTTATTTCGGTCGTGTCACAGGGTTTTGGGGCGCCACAAACTTGACCATAAGGGGACAATGTCCAAAGAAGATAAGGCATACGCGGTTGTGAAACATACCCGCAACACAGATCACATCATAAATGTTAGCACCGCACAAATAGTCCATCATGAACCCATAGAAAAGATCCGATTAGGCCTGGAAGCATACACAATTGCTTTAAACAAGACAAGAGCAATGATTGTCATTGAAAACTTTTCAACCGTGGAAAAACGAATAAAACTTTTTTCAGTGTTTTAAAGTGACTCATTGTTGAAGACGTGACTTTCAAGATGTCTGCTTGTTGACAAGAAGTTCGGTAGTAGCTCCTCTTCTTCTTTTTATGTTTATTTTATGAGTTTCTGTGATATATTGGTTTGGGATTTAGTGTGTTGTGTTATGTTTTTAAGGTGACCAATGCCTAAGTGTGAGAGGGTTGGCCGAAAATTAAAGCTCTGTGTTTTTATATGCATTTGTGGGTGTATACGATGCCGACCAGGAGGCTTCTTTTTCATGTCTTAATCCCCTGCCAAGTAATCGTCTGTACGGCTGTTTGGAATGTAGGTCGCAGCCCACAATTCACCACGGATGCGTTGCTACAGAGCCAAGGGATAAATGTCAGAAGAGGATACCACTTTTTCGAGTATATGGATTACCTCTGCTCTGGTGTGCTGCTTGTGCTGTGTTGACCACTTCATCGTTTGGCAGACATTGAAAATCTCATAATTCGTAGGCTAGGAACACTTTTTGAAACCCTTTTTCGAAGTACTACATCGTGGCTCAAAATTTGTGTTGCAAAACGTCAAGGAATAAGCGTAAAAAATGCAGCTCTTCTTTGAGATAAAAACTGCAGGAAGCTCAGTTTTCTAATACGTTTGGATACCGACAACACAAGCTTACTGCGTGGGCAAGGTTCCGTTACGTCACTCATGGAAGAAAGAATGAAAAGGCACGCCAATACAATAGTTGTTTACGCCTATGCTTTAACAAATGTAGCACATATTTATTCCCCAAGTTACAAACAAATCACCAAAACAAAAATGTAGAGAGGTAGGGAAATAAATTAACTGAGCAAAAAACGGCTTCGCCGTTTAGAAAAAAAACATCCCCATGCTCACAGCCCTGAAGGTACACGAATAAAAACGGATTAGAGTTCACTCGAACGCAACGAACTATAATTTGAACTATAATTCGTGTTCATTTTGTGTATGCATTTTTATCTTGCAATTTTGTAGCGTTTTGCTGTTTATGGCGTCTATTTTGTGTGTGTTTGTGGGTTTACGTTTTGCGAATTGGAGTTCAAATTATAGTTCGTTGGGTTCGAGTGAACTCTAATCCGTTTTTATTCGTGTACCTTCAGGGCTGCGAGCATGGGGATACGAGCTCTACTGTTTTTTTTCTAAACGGCGAAGCCGTTTTTTGCTCATTTAATTTGTTGGCTTTTTTCGCTTCCATTTTATGTGTCCACTGTCCACCGATTTTTGTTTTCGAAAAACGGAACATTAGAAATGGATACTTATGTTTTGGTTCCGCCGAAGGTTTGTCCCAAGATTATTATTTGATGGCAACACATTAGCGTATTTCTGGATTTAGCATGTATCATCTCGATGAGTAGTTGATTCTGGATTTTTTCAGTATCGTGGCAACAATCGCGGAAACAATTCAACTGGCTTCCCGAAGGCCACATTGAAAAAGTAAATAAGTCACTCAGTCATGTCGGCCGCCCAATTTTGAGGCCGTAGGCCGTAGGCCTCAAAATTTAAGACTTCGCACCGTGCGGTTTAAAACTTGAAGATTTAAGGAAAAATCAAGACCATTTAATTTTGGTTCTCCACAACTAGCTAGCTAGCTCAAACAACAACAATGTTAGGTTCCCGGCACCCACCATTGTTGAATCTTGTTCGAGTGAGCTATAATCCGATATTGTGCACCTCGCCTATTGTTACCCTATTGTTACATGTTGCAGCATTCTAACATTTTGACATTGTTAGCCGCTCCGCCGCCTTCTATTAGAGTGGGCGCTTGGCTTTGGGCCGTGGCCCCGATAATAAATTTAATTTCGCCTCCTCCTCCTGTCCAATATTCTGAAATTCTTGTGTGCAAACGAACTCTAATAAGCACTGCCTGCCGGCAATGCTTATAAAAGGATTTAGCAGAGCTTGTACGATCTTATATGCATGGAGCTGTAGAGCTACAAAGAAAACGCCAGCCAACGTCACGGATGCAGCAGAAGAGCCATTAAGAATAAGCCCAACAGATGCGGCTAAAAAAGCAACTCAGAATTATTCCTGCAAATGTGGCTGACGAGTTATGGAGATTATTGGTATATCCTGTTGATAACACATGCCAGGCAAGCTGAAGATAATGCTGAAAATCATTTCGCTTTGGAAGTCAACATAACCCAGAACCGATAACCGGACCCTTTAAAAAAGTAACCCAATTTCACACTGAGAGCGCCTGATGTTGGAATGCTTATAGCTTACGGGTGCATTTTCGTCCGCATGCTTTTCAGTCTCAAAACTGGAAAGAGAATTTCCAGAACTCCGACGACACGGACGTATTAACCATCTTTTCTGCCCGAAACTCGTTTTCCCATTTTCCTTCTTAACTTGGCTCTCGTGTGTCGTCAATCCGTCTTATGAGGATGAAGTGCGGACGGATGTGGTAAAAGGCAAAGAAGGACGAGAGAAAAGAAAGAAAGAAAAAAACGGAAAAGAATAAAAAGGAAAAAGAACGAGAAAGCACTCATCTACAATCGTTACTGCGGCGATTGTCGTTCGCACCCTTGCTCTCAACGTTAAGGCATTTATCACATTTCCCGGCCCGTTCCCGCCATGCCACCGCCTTATTTCTGCATCTGATTCCTCAGGCCGTCTCTAACAATGGCGTTATTAGGCCGGCTTTGTTCGCCCCCAAACGAATGTCTAATATCGAAAAAATTTTTCCTTTCTCCCATTCCTCTATCTCCCACCTCTCTTCTCTTTTCGCCTTTTGACGGTGAACGAAGTTTAAGGCTGCGAATCGCAGTGAAAGGTTTACGCATCCCTGCGTCTTCGTTCGCATCTTCGCGGCTGCCTTTTTGCGTGCTTGCTATAGAGGAAGTTGTGCTTGCGATGCGATGCTTAGCATGGCTAAAGCAATAACTTGTCTCCGCTTCAAAGGGCCTTTAACCCATCGGTATAAGGCTCGAGACAGCTAAACTTTCCAACCCGTCGAGTTAGGTCACTAGTTAGCACACTACTCCGACAAGATACTTCCGTAAATAGAGCAGCCTAGTTATTTTAAAAGCAAACTAACCATAACTAAATTTTTTCACGAATGGTCTCTGCATGCAAAATATTTCGATCCCTTACAAACTAGGCAATGGTTGCCAGCATTCTCTGCACAGCGGGTCGTCCAGTCTGTTAACATTGCCGCCATTTTACATTGAAATGTCAGAAAGATCCATAGCCCGTTTGTTAAGAGCCTAGGTCCAAAATGTGTTAGCACATGGGCAGTTTAACAATTTAATGCACATGCAAAGACCTTATGTGAAAACTTAAACCTATGTTGTATCAGATTAACCATCCATTCTTTTTTTAACCTATATATATATATATATAGACTTAAGTTAGAAGGTAGTAGGGATTGATCCAGTTTGGCTATATTAAGACCCGTCGGTATCAAGGGACGAGCTCCGTCGGTAGCTGCCTCCTACTTTGCCACAACTGACCTTGTCTGCCAAATCTCTCTCTCTCAATTAGCCTTTCTTTCTCCTTATAAGCTGTCATGCCCAAAACCAATTCGCATTAATCATCAACATCTCACGGATGATTACGAGAAGCAGGGTTATGTCAAGGTAGGCGAGCTCCAACACCTATTCAAACCGAACCATGAAGCATTAAAGAAACTACTCCGAAGTCTCCCGACTTCCCTGAAGCTAGCGACACTGCAGGGGTGTTTCTCAGAACGTTTCAATTCCCCCCCCCCCCCCCCCCCCAATCAGGTGATGCAATATTTAAAAGATCTCGTAAAACAAAATTACTTTAATGTGAAAAGTAAAGTGATATTCTCAGCCAAAAAGATGGGCAATCATATAAACATAGCGTGTTCTGATGAAGAATCTCTCTTGGAAATATCGCATAACTTTCTACATAAAAATAGCTTGGAATTAAAAGATCTTCTAAATTATTTATATGATTTGACCCCCGCCCATTTCTTATTTAAATTTTCCGAGTAACACCATGGGGTGGGGGTTAATTTTCGGAGTAGTTTCTTCTAATTAGTCATATATGCTTTGTCGTACGATAATTTTACCATTTTCTGCTAAGTTCAGCAGACGTAGGTGTAAACAAAAAGCCGTAACGGCTTATATGGTTGGAGTGTGGGTTGTATTTATGTATTACTGGTCTTCAACCATAGTTGATGAAAAAATGTGACGCATGTGCATCTAAGCGGTGTTTCATGCGTCATATCTTTGGGTTGTATATTCATTTATAACTAATTTCCCTCAGTAATGCTTTGGGTTCATGAAGGACTCATGACGCGTGATTAATTTTGGTATTTGTCAGTAAAAAAAAAAAACCCTTGCCCAATTTTATTGATTTACAAACTTTTCTCTCAGACAACAGACAGACAAGCAGACAGACACCAGCATAAAATGCGAAGTTCCATTTCTTTGCTTTGCAATCCTGCAAAGAAAGGAAAATGAACTTCTATTTTATGCTGATGGAGAAGAAGGTGAATCTTGACAAGTTTTCATCCGTTCTTTACGCTTCTAACGACATTTTGCGTGGACTCAAGCGAACTCGTTTGTGGTTAGAACTCGCCATTATTTATTTGGGCAACTTGGTGCAAGAGTTTCAGTTTAAAAGTTAGAATGACTTCAGACAAAATTAATCATGCGTCATCATTAATCATGCGTGTTTTTTAAAAAATGGACTGGTGTCTGATGCATCCAGTCTACGCATTTCAATAATTTTTACTGTACTAATCTCACAAAATGAAATGCAAAGCAAATTTAATGCTGTATACATCTATGGTTTGTGGCTGCACATTGGTTGAAAAATCTCAACGTAACGTCTATTTTAAATATATACTGTAGTTCTCGATGCTCTGAAATATGGCCAGAAACGTGAAGCCTAATAATGTGTCTTCCATCTCGCAATTTCTCAGTAATTCAAATGAAATTGCTCTTTGAATAGTTCATTGTGAGGGTGTGAACAAGTCAAAATATGAATGGTGGAAGGCTTAACTGTTTTACGTTGCAACGTTATCACATTTTTTAAACGTGCTGTGGTTCGTTACGAGTTAATCCAACCTTAGACGATTATAGAGCAGTGACATAATGTACTAATATTGTATATAACTCTATGGTGGAGCCAGTAACTGGGTTAGCTGCAAGGGGCACTGGAGGGGGAAAAGAAGGTCGTCTTACTGAAGCCAATGCTATTAGACTGGATTTTTAAGCCTATAACGCGCGATTTTTGTTGTTGGAGAAAACAACGTTTTTTTAAGCCTAAGAAACCGCTTTCAATGCACTGTCTTGACTAGAAGTGCCGTTGTTTTTCCTTCCATTTTAATCTAGTGCCCCTTGCAGCTATACTCCCCAGATGCTGTCTCGTAGCCAATATTACGTCACTTAACGCTGCTCTATTATACTTAAGCAGAGCGCAAAAGTAACGTCTGCGTTGCCCCGACCTGAACGGTTTTCTAATAACTTGAAAAATGTTAGCTACGCCCAATTACGAAGTTGCAAGTAATTAGCGTCAGTTTGATTCGAAAAATTTCATAATATTTATGTAATGTCATGCGACATCACATGTGGTTTACCAGGGCTGACTTTTCGAACACGCTCACAACGGGTTTGCTTTATCTCCATTATATTTAACTTTCCATGCTTACTCAAGACACTATTATAAATCCTTAATTTTAAGTGATTCGTAAATTGCGTCATGTTATATTATTTTTTTTCTGTATCTTGTGTTATTATTAATTTTGTGCTAATGCTACTGCGATATAAAAACACGGTATAGTCCCGCCCCGCTTTTATAACTCGGTCTCGGGGGAGTCACCAGCATCGGCTCATGGAGAACTCCACTTCAGCTTCGCGTCGCACCTGCCGCGTCTGGATTCTTCCTTGTGCTTTTACGTCGCGTTCCGCTGGAGTGGAATTTACCGGGTGTGGTTTGACAAGATGAGTCTTGACAAGTTTTCATCCGTTCTTCAGGCTACTGACGGTGTTTAACGTTGGACTCAAGTGAACCCGTTTGTCGTCAGTTGTTGGATCTCGCCTTTCTTCAGGCCGTTATTTATTCAGGCAAGCTGGTGCAAGAGTTTATTAAGTTTAAAAGTCTGAAAGACGTCACTAAAATTATTAATGCTGCCATTTATTGCTGCGGATGTCGCAATTATTATGAACTTTTGTCTACTCCGGCATTCTGTTTTTGCCAATATTACTTATTTCTTCGTCTGATAGTTACAAGAATCGTAATTAGAACTTTAGGCGATCTACAAATACTAACAAGGAAATATTAAACAAAAGTTCAATTGTTTTATTCTACTCAATAGTTCCTATTTACTATAGAATTAGGACCATCACGTCACCTCCCCTTCTACCCCCCCCCCCCCAATTCCCCAACATGCGACATTCCTCTCCTTTGCAGTTCTGCCGTTTAAACTTCAACCTATCACATAAAGGAGATAGCAGTGGCCATTCCTAAAACGTACATTATTTAATAAAGAAGGAAGGATATGAGGGGAAGGGCACGTCAATGCATTGGGTATTGCGCCCAACTTAGGCTCATTCGGCCTCATATGGCCAAAAATACGGTACACAACTGAAGAGCAACAAAAAATTGACAATAAAGAAGAGGTTTTGAAGAATTATAAGACCCGCGTATGAGGTAAATTTGTCTGCTAATAGTCTCCAACTGTTAATTGAAGTAGGTGGTGCACAAACTTTTATGTGTGGTTTTACATGTCAAGTCTTTCAGTTGCACATTAATTTTTGCATAATTTCCCTGAAAATCTTTTACAACTGCGAATGATTTCGAGCTGATGATGTTAGACTAATTTGGGTCTTAGAAAGTCAATATTTGCAAAACCATTTGCCTCGATGGGCGACTGCTGACGGTGGTGTTTAATTTTTAAGGACCTGCAACAACAATTGGCGGATGTCGTGACGCCACAGTATTTTCATGCATAATGCTCTATGAAACTGGCCATATGTGGGGGGGGGGGGGGGGGTGCTCTAGTCTATATAAGAAAGATCATAATTTTTGTGTTTTTTTTGTGTGTCCTCAGTGTGAATCTCGATAAGCCGTATTCGATAAGCCGTAGTGGGAATCTTGATAAGCTTTATTCTATTGAAGTCCATAGGCTTGGACGACTGGGTAGTGGGCGACTCCTATAACGGTGGTGTTTGGTAAGACCTTCCTCGCTCAGCCAAGCCGAAATAGCATTACGAGTGTTACGGCCGCACGCAACAATAATTGGTAGATGTAGTGACATTATGCAAGCGAAAGTGCTTGGGCGACTTCTAATGGTGGTGCTTAATTTTGATAATCGTTTGTAAGGACCTTTAACAATAATTGACATTTGCATTGACGTCACAAACGGGAAATCACAACAATGCTCTCTAAAACCGGCCATGTAGGGGTGCTGCCCTAATTATATTGATTTTTGAACTTAATTCTACAACTACAACATAAAATGATGTGCAAAATTTCAAAGTAATGGTACAAGTGTTCGAAAGTTACCGTGAAGACACACTTTAACAGACAGACAGACACCAGCACAGTATGAGTAGTACCACTGCACTGCTTCGCACTGCGTATCACTGAAATAGGTGGTTGACGGAATGAAGAAAGTGGAACGGCCAACGTCAACATCAGGTTATTGGCGCCCATACTTAACATATCCCCCCTCAATCATCAGACAGCTAATAAACGAGGCTATGATAAACGCGGCTGAAAGTTTGACTGAAAGCTAGTGTAGGTAAAACCATATCTTCCTTATATGTAGAAAGGCTTACCGCTCGGTTTCACGTAGTACGCGAACCGCTTTGTCCAAGATCGTCAAAAAATGCCGCGAGGCGTGCTGAAAGCACGAATAACGTACGAACTACGCCACATAGTAGCATCGATTAGTGTTAGCCGGACGGACAAGAACGTGGTAATATTTTCATTATTATATTTTCCTGGTGTTGTGCCACTAAACGAACATTAGTTTCCGGTAACAGTGACTATCCGTGAAGTCTTCGGACGATTTATTGCTACGTCAAACGATCGTTTAATACATTTTTAATGAGAATAGAAAATGCCGTAGCGCAATATACTATTCAATAAACACTCCCTTTGGTTCTTCGTCTGTTTGAAATGCATAAAATTAACCTCCGGAGTCTTTGTTTTGACGTCGAGTGGACAAAGAGGTACGTAGCATGAAACCATTGTTGTTAAACTTTAATAATACGTGTCAGTACAGTGTTTTAAATTACAATCCGCGTTTCACGCGTCACGAGTACCTCTCACAGTTCAGTCCGCATGCTAGAGCAATGCTTTTTGTGGCGTGCTCGCAGCACGACTAGTGGCAGAATCGGAGGCTAAGTGCATGACGCGTAGAATTTCTATTGCCAAGCCTTATTACATATGAGGAAACCTTGGTAAGTCAATCGGGTTAGGGGGGGGGGATTGAGGCTTAATGGCGCGTCGGGTTAGGTGAGGTGGGGTTCAATAAGAGGATCAGGATAGAAGAGGTGCTAAATAGCGAAGCCGATGGAATGGCTGAATGTAGGAAAGGAAGGAATGAACGAGAAGAGGAGAGACAGCAAGCCTTAATGAAACGGCTCTTCTAGACGGCTCCAGATATTAAGAATGCGCCAAGCGCATTGGTCGGAATCGAATAAAACTATTCACGCACCAACAAAATAATCGTCCTCGGGTGATTTTGGCAAATCCCTGCCGTTTTAACGATGCATGAACGTGTTAAAGGCTGCTGATGGAAGAGAAAGTCGGAACGATTTTTTTCTCTTCATAGCATTTATTTGCGATTTGGACATTCGCAGGAATCCTCAAAAAGATCGTGTTGCGGTGTTAAACACGCTACGACAATAATTAATAATTTAATGGTAATTTGCAGTATGCGAAATAGAAGGAGGAAGAAGTGAAATAGAGGAAACGACCACTGAGATGAAGTATGTGGTTTAATAGTAATGTTTGCACATGCGTGAATATTGTTTGCAAGGAAGCAATGGACATGAACAAACTCCCACCATTGACTAGCAGAAGATTGGCTCAACGATTTATTCTCATCAACTGCAAGAACAATATCTGAACCCCTGAAATGCCTACGAATTTAATCTCTCAAGTCACCGTTACGGGCATTCAATAATTGGTTAGGGTTGTGTTTCTTCAAGAAACCGATTCCTCCCCCCCAACAAACACGAAATGGCTTGACCGACAATCTGTGTTGATTCGCGGAACGGATCATTGTTATATTCGGGAGCAAAAAGTTTGAGTTGTTATCCATAATTGTCGGCTGTCCCAAAAAGGATCCGTTCAATTTACGACACTAACTTGTTTTGCCTCAACTGTTACTTTTTTTTCTTTTTCGACTTTTTATGCGTGCAATCGATCCGTTAGCCTACTTTAAATGTATCAACGTCTTCTCCATTCCTTCTAATTATCTTTCAATCTTAGCAAGAAGGAAGGAAAGTTATAAAGGGAAGGGCACGCCAACGCATTGATCGTTGCGCCTAAATCTGCCAAATCGGGCCTCATTTAGGTCAATAAAACAAAGCACAACTGAAGAGCGACAGACATAACCAGTCGAAAAAACGTAGCAAGGGAGAAACGAAAGGAGGGAGGACAAACCGAGAAGATTTGTCAAAAGACCCACAGAAAATAAATATAAAAACTGCAGAATACGTATAGAAGTACAATGCAGAAGATGCAGCTATTAGAAAGCTGGTGAAAAGCCTTCTAAATGGTGCATTCAAACGTGGAAATCGGTCGACAAAAAATAAAAATATCTTCAATTTGGTTTATTACCAATTATCTGATAACTGTTCATGGCCTCATATTTTGATCGGGAAAACTAATCAGAAAGAAAGAAACTTTGACCTGCCAAAATAAACTTTGCATGAAAAAACTATGGCGTCATTGTTGTTTGGCATCTTGGCCCTTGACTTTTGGCCCATTTTATCCACCTCCATTATTCCTCAACGACATGTGCGATTCCGGATTTTTTTTTTTTTTACAAACCGTCTCTAGGTGTACCGTTATCAATGTCCAAAATCTGGTTTTTGATTGATGCAGTGGTTATTTCGTGATGCGATCACAGAGGTCGCATTTGAGTGCAATCATAAACGGAGCTCGCTCCAACAAAACTTGCAAATTCACAATGCGAAATCTGGCGATTTGCAAATAGCCCATTTGACTGGGACCATTGGTTAAGTTGTACACTCTGGTCAAAAGGCTGGCACCCGAGTGGATTTGGCACACCACTCTAGTTGATTGCAAATTGCAAATACAGTTGCTTACGCCAGAAAGAGATGGAGGGTTCCCCTATTTCGACGTATAGGCTCTCCTCTGGACTGGTACGACAGGCACCAGAGCAATGCAGAGCCCCCAATAGTAAGTGAAATACAAAATCTTTAATGACGTACTGCTAGCTGAATAGCACACAATAGAACCATAGTGGCCGAGAATTTTGGTAGCGTTACTGTAGCTCAGTGGTAAGAGTAGTCGACTTGGATTCGGAACGTCCGTCTTCGATTCTCTGCCACATGATGACTTGTCAGTATTTTTCGTTTAAATTACAGAATACTAGCGTGCGCTACAGTTTCCGGATACATTTAAAATATGGAAAACCATATAACCCATAGAATGCTATTTTTGCATTTTCGTATATTAATATTATGGCAATTTAGCTTTACGGCATTTTAGAATTTACAACAACAACAAAAATCCATAAATTTCAGTTCGGTTACTTTTTTTGGTATTAGGATAAATGTCAAGCAAATTACAAACCTACTTAAATCTGCGCTTATACTTCTAAGATTTTTTCTAAAGGGACATAAATTCCAATCTAAACAGAAAACTACAAATTAATAGAGCCTTACCTGCAAAATAAAATTTTAAAAAAAATTTAAAAACGAAAGAGAGAATTAAATTGCTGTTGGTTTAATAAACAACAGAAAGAGACAGTGGTTATTAAGACCTTCCTTAACAGTTTCTGTAGTGAATGTCTTTCTTACGACGCATTACACAATGGTTTTTGGCGGAGCGAGTGAGCGAAGCGTAGCCTACAACGGACACCAAATTGCAAAATGTTGGTTGGTCCGTTGGTTGGTTGCACATTTTTAGTCTGGTTGGAGCCCAAACGAAAGATCGGATTGGAATGAAATTTGGTACATCGCTTTATACTCCCCAGACGTATTGCTGAGCCAAAATTTGCCGTAAATCGAACAATTATTACGGAAGAAATTAGAATATTTCCGAATTTATTTCTAACACTCATCATTGTAAATTTGGAATAATGAATAGTTAAGGAATTCCGACGAAGCATACACCATGCTGGTGGTTGTCAAGTAAAATTTAACACGGCAAATTACATTTTGGTTGCTTTCTTCTATAGCTAATAACCTTTATCGACATAACTCAATGAAATCATAACATTTGTTCGTTACACTTTACAACTATAGGTAGAAACGCAAACATAAAAAAGAAAAGGATTCCATTAACGACACATGTTACTTTCATTTGAAAAAAAGAATGCTTGGAGACATTCAGTTCAGCATGGCGATGAAAGTGGCGTCTACACTAGCGATGGGAATCCCGAATATGAAACCTGAAATCGTCGTATCAAGGTGAAGCGGTGTATATAAAACGAGTGTTTGGAACAGACGACGTATTTAAACCAAAGCACGAAATAATAACATGTCTGCCTATCATAGTTTAAAGATTCCTCATTGCCCAGGGTAACGTAAAATTTCGAAACCGATACCGTGTTGCGTGTAATAATAGGCCCAACTCTCGACCCAGCGTTGTTAGCTGCTACTTACGAAATTAGATCGGAGGTAAATATTAGGCCTAAACGCTAAAAATTAAGCCTAAAACCAGGCCTAAAAGCTAACACATTTTTAACCTGCAATTGTGATGGATGTTTCTTTTAGATTATATAATAGAGATCGTTATTGCAGTGTGTGATAGAGGTGTGCGACTCAACATTTTCGTTGGTAGCGGGGTCAAGTCTTATACGAGGGCCAGTATTGTGAACATTTTGAATTTTCTGCTTATGACTATCGTACTGATGATTGTTCGGCTTGTAATTAAATGCCTTATTATTAATATTTTAATATACGGATTACATTTTGCACAGTAGTTCCTGTAAACAATGTGAGCATTACCGCCAGCGTCAGCTCAGACTCGGTAGCTATAGAGCAGTGACATTTGCCGCCATATTGGCACAGTATGGGTTTTGGAGGGCTTAACTACAAGGTGCCCTACATAAAAATGGAGGGAAAAACAAAGGAAGAGCGGATTTCTTAGGCTTAAAATAACGTTGTTTTCTCCAACAAAAAAATCGCGCGTTTTAGATCTAAGAAATCACTCTTCACAGCAGCGGCTTCAGTATGACGCTTCTGTTTCTCTCCGCAGTGCCCCTTATAGCTAACCCATTAAGGCTCCAGCAAAGAGTTATATACAATAATACTACGTCGTGTCACTGCTCTATACGTGCGGTTTTATTTTTACTCGGCATCGTTGACCCACTTCTTTAATGTGGGCTGTGAAAAGAGGCTACAGATAGCTAAATAGAAAATAAATGGTGGAGCAAACGAAAGCTTGTTAACATAAATATGACACGTAGTATAGGCCTACAGTAAAAAAAAAGTTAAAATAAGAAAAAGGCCAGTAAAGAGCAGCAGTACGTCACACCAAAAGGGAAAGAGGCCAACCTAGCCCAGTGAGTATTTCACCCAGATTTTTAAGGAGCATTAACAAAGGTGGTACTGACATTAAAATAAAAAATAAATACATAAAAGTTTGAAATGAGGATCTTTTTTTTCCGCCTACAATAGGCCCAAAACCTGTTTCCTAGTATAGTCTTCTGTACAGTCATGTTTTAAAGATTTTAAAAATGTAATAACCAAATGTTAAAGACCTGAGTACGCTTTAAACACGTTCATGAATATATTTTTAAAGGGGATTACTTGTTTACACCCTCGAATGAGTTTTCCATTTCTAAAACCCTCCTCTCCCTTTTTCCATTTGTTCAGCTATACACAACACGCGACACATCCATTTTACTTAAGAATTTGTTTGCGTGCTGGCAAGCAGAAAAACAGGAGGCAAAACATAATTAAATAGAAAAAAATTCTTTATCTTTAAGGCAACCTGAAATACTTTTTTTAAGGAGTAATTTCTACTTTTTTTATGTACGGTCCTCACATAAACACAGAACACACTTATTTTCTACAATGTTAATTTTATGACGTGAAGGGCTTTATCAGAGTTACGCTTAATTAGGTGAGCTAGCTAGGTAGCGCATGCATAGAGGCGGCCAACGCTGTGCGGCTGTTGGCAAATTAATCAGATTGTCAGAACACATTGTAATGATGTTAGTAAATTAATCAAGAGCCAAGGCAAATGACTACACGAACGACGAATTTCCACGGGCTTTGTTTCGTGTCCTCTTTTCCAGGCGAGCAATGCAAAGTTCAGAACTAAAAGCTGGGATATGCAGGGCGTCCCCCGGTGCTGGCATTCCTTCGTCGGCAGCAGCGACGTAAGGGGTTTAGAGGATGAGTGTGTGTGTGTGTGTGTGTAGAAGGGCGAGGGGGGGGGTGCGGCAGCGTACAGAAACCAGCGTGCAATAATGTGCTTGGAAGTAAATTCAATTTAAAAGTTTAGGGAGCGCACAAATCATTTTAAACACAGCCATAACCCGGCAAAAGTTCACGAAATGTTTGCTGTAGCATTTTGAACGACTGCCAAAACATCGTAGAGGCCAAATCCGCCAAACTAGGCCGCATACTCGTTTTCTACACGTATATCATCAATACCATGGAAGGAATGATGTGAATTTTTTGCTTTTTTTCCCTCCTTCCGTTATGTTGTTATTATTATTGTTTTTTTTTTTTACTTTGTTAATACTGGTGTTCGTATTGTCAAATGATATATGTGAGCCTCACTTGCCGACTATTTAAGATCCGATGTTTTATTTTGGTTATTTCATCACGCGAGTGTATTCTGAATTGTAATAACATGTTTTCCTCTTTAAAAAAATATAACAGAACTACGAAACTTTAACGGCATAGAATTCTTCCTGTTGAAACGTTAACGAGTTATGAGCATGAGGACCTAAACAAAGATATATAAATAATGCTGCACACCAGATTGATGCCTTATTTTCTGCCCAGTGCATACCCGGACCGCTGCACTGTGACTGAGGCTGGCGTTAATGACGTACCTACACCCCCCCCTACCCAGTGTGTACCATTATTACGGATTATTAAATTTGTGCATTGTTCTGTAAGTGTCACCATCCAAAGCAGACTTGAAATTTACACTAGCCCACAGTCAACTAAAGAGTCACGAACAGCATAAGAGTAACTTTCCTTTGTGGGAAATTTAGCGGTTTCTTTAAAGAGTTCGAGATGGCAAGTCCCAAAGGCTTGTTTTGGTTGCATCGTAAGGTAAACACGCAAAGATAAAGAAGACAGACGGCGTCGAGCAAAAAAAGAAAGACCCCCCCCCCCCCCCGAAAAGAACCCTATTAGATTAAACCCCTCCACGCTTCAATGTGGACCTTAAAGCATGACAGGTTGGGTGCTGGAACAACAGAAACCGGCAGAGAATTCCATTGATTAACCACATGCTCACAGAAAAATCGTTGTCTATAATATTGAGCCGGGATAATTTTCCCTGCAATTTGAAATGATTTCCCCGAGTACTGTTTTGTCTGAGAAGTAAAAGAATTGAAATTATCAATATCGAGAAGACAATGAAGAAGCTGGGCGACCAGAATGCTAATAAGGGTCAATACTGCTGTAAACAAGGCAGTCAAAAATGAAATGCATCCAGTTGTGCCAATGTATTTTCAAATTAATTATTCGAACGTGACATAGCTCAACTCAGCTGCTTGTGAAGCTGAATTGGTCGATGACTCTAAAAGGGACATAGACCAGGGCATTGGAAGAGACTACCAGGCTTCTTCATCATATATGGGATCTATTCTGGTATATATCTGGACAATATATCGGTTCCCTGCAGTGAACGGAAGTTTTTCGAGTCGAATCTCGGGGTTTCCCCTTCCATTTAATGTGTACTGTACTTCTTCTATTTATGTCTAGTAATGTTCAAAACTCAGCCAGTTCATCTGCAACAAGTAGTATACCTCAGATGGCGTAAGGCTCCAAGAATTCATTTTGAAAACAAAAAGAAACCGTTGTAAACATAATTTTTTTATTTGAATTATATGTGTAGCCTTATTTATTTGGATCAAACTAATGCGGCAATAGAAGCCTTAGCCCAACTGAAGCTTGCAAGATTTTTAAAAAGCAGAAAGAAGTTTAGTAAAATTAGGGCCCGAGGGTTTCGAACCGATAATGGTAAAACTCCGATAATGTTTAAACTCCGATAATGGTAAAATTCCGATGATGGTGAAGCCTAAAGAATGCCCAAATTATTTGTAAATCTCATGGAAGGACAAAATAATATAAATTCACATTCATTCTTGAATTAAGAAAGAGTTATGCACTTAACATTATCACCTAAATACATATGAACTGTGAAACTACTTATTGGCAAAGCTGATAATTGTCCATAAACGTATGTCCGTTTAAAATTCTCAATTAGTATCACTCAAACTTCGTATATCTATGCGGTACACAACATAGAACATAGCTGTTGTGTACTGTAGACAAAAGTCGCTTTACAATCATTATTTAAGATAATTACTTAATTATCCAAGATCATGATTTGAGCGCTCTCAAAAAAAGCGTACGTCATATTAGTGCTGATAAGCAGTCTTTACTTTTATCTAATTCACAGACATTCACAAAATTTACGTCAATCCTATGATATATTACAACTTGTCTGATTTTGTATGTATGAAGTGCTCGAGTAAAATCAATTCACGATACCTACTTTGACACTTAATTAAACATTTAGCGCTACTGCAGAAATAGTGTACAATAATAACCAGCTTCGATTATCGAGAACCAAAAGCATTGTATTAGTGCAGTAGTCTTCCTAAAAACGTACAAGGAGAAGAAACGAACGAAGACGAATACCAACATGGGTCACCTAAAATTTCACAATGGTAAAGACTAAAGCAGATCGTCAAGCAGATTGCCAAGAAGATAAAAATGAAACCGTCTTTGGAGAAGCAAACCACGGCAGAGCTTAATGATAAAATATGAAATTATAAGAGAGATATTGTAAAGGGGGTGGGGGAGGAATTGAGGCTTAACGCAACGTCAACAACAAGGTCATTAGCGCCAACCTCAGTCACCGTGCAGTGGGCCGGGCTGCCACTGCGCCACACATTGCAGAGGTGTTAAACAAACCCCAAATCTAGATCTTATCATAGATCTGTACCTCCTGCAAAAATTAAAAACCCCGAACAGGAGGATAGACTTATCGCCAATTGATGCTCTGAGTCTCGTGGCAGATGGAAACGGCGACGAACACCTTCAAGACGGTGA
>JAHWFP010235869.1:4931-32354 GCA_023313725.1 Lithobius niger
CCCCCCCCCCCCCCCCACCAAATTACCTGCAGAATTTATGAAATATGGTGTTCGAAAATTTAAAAAATGTAAAAGTCTGATGAACAAGAACAACGGGTACGGGGAAACTGTAAAACAACGAAGCTTTCAGTTTGTTTTTTTATAAGAAAACCAATATCGGCGTCCGATGAAAACTTATCTGGTCAGTGATTGCATCGTCACACACAAGATTCTGGCTCATTTGCCGTATCGTAGTAGCAAAAGTTACAAGACAATTTTTTTTAATATAATGTGCAATATAGTAGATATTCTTCAGTACACCATGCATTTAGATTTTTTAGTAGTGTCCTGTTGGTATGTCTATCGTTCCAACTTCATACATCAATTATAGATATTTTTTATTCTACCATACGACACGTCGAATTACTAATGCAGTGTTAGTGCATCTTGTTAAACTAGTGAAACGTTGTAATTGTTTATAACTTGTCTTAATATTAAACCAAGAGTTTGTTTATTTGACTTCTGCTTCCCGAGTTAGAGTTAAAATGATCTTATTTTAGACTCCTGTAGCTTCTAATTTAAGCCCCGTCTTGTTGGCAGCAAACCATTGATTTAATTACTTTACGGCAAGCTACCCTAGGCTAATGATGCTCTATTCCCCCATCAGGCCTGGAGATCGAGGTATGTTAACAATGTCAACATCTCAACCCAAAGTGACTTAAACTTCCGTAACTGCAAACCAGATGTAGTGCATGCCTACAAGCACCTCCCGTCGTAGCATCCGCCGTTACAATTCTAAGAGGAGGTATTAATTTTTCAATGTGTCTGGGCTTCGTGCCCCTAGAAGGGCTCGCTATGGCACCTTTCCTTCTGCAGAATACATTCTTGCTTCCGCCACATGGAACTCGATTCAACTTTAAAGACACTCTCTTTCATTCACATTCCTTTGAAAGTTGCTGAAGGGGACGGAAACTTCCTTCGCTTGTGTCTTCATGCCTCGTCTCTTTCTGACATTGCGTACTCATCTTCCACCGCAACGGTCAGGGCTTTGCTCACAGAACTTCCCCCCTCCTCCCCCTCCCTCTTCGCTAAATGACTCCACTGTGGAGGATCGTCCACAATTAATGAAGTCTCATCCTTAACATTGTTTTTTTTCCGGCGGCATGCTGCAAACTTGGAGTCGACCTCTAACATTCCCGTTGATGTCGTCGGTCGTCTACGCCTTCTTCCTATGCCTAACTCGTCTTCGCTCTTTGATAACCAACTTTTGAAACTGACTCCAGAGTTGCAAGACATAGTTTATTCTCCAGCACAGCCGTATGTTCTAAACTAACTTACTTCCAGGAAGGGAGTTTTTTTTATCACGGAAAGGTCAGCAATACTACAATCATTTGCGTACGTGATCTGTATTCAATCTAGCATTAACACAATGTCTTTGTTCTTTGTCTTTGTTGTCTTTGTGTCTTTGTTTTGTTGTCTTTGTTCAAAAAATTTAGGTTATTGTATGGTCTCTCCTCCAAAATGCAACATAATTCCTAGCTAAAACTAATTTCCAACCATGCAAACGTTCGGTAACATGAATGGATCAAGATCGTGAACAAGATTAGGCCTCACGAAAAAGACGATCACTTTGTTTCTGTGAAACAAACCATCAAATTTACAGTAATTAAGCCTCAATGGCGTAACCATTTCACTGTCGCCACCAAAAACCATCCCCACTGATTTGGTTCCATTGAAAGAAAGTCCATTCAATTTCAAAATTTTCTCAAGTTTTACCTGAGGGAACTACAGTGTTCGACGACTGTGTACCAAAAGGACAACATCGTCTGCATACGCCACAATGTTAACTGCAATTCCATTAATCCAGCATCCAGTTTGCATGGAGCCAATTTTTTTCACTGCCTCATCAACACCAAACGGAAAAGGAACGGCAAAAGAGGGCTGCCCTGTCTGACCCCACAGGTGGCCAAAAAAGGTGAGAAAAGGATGTAGCCCTAGCGGATCGAGTGCAACTGTCGCTTGTAACAATCACTCACCAGTCCAATTATGTAGTGTGGCAGTTCCCGCTGCTGGAGGGACACACAAGTACCTTGTGAGAGACTTTATCAAATGCCTTTGCTACATCAGCAAAACATGCATACACAATTGAGCCACTTTTGCGATAATGTTTGACGGTTTACTTAACTGCATAAATGGCTAGTTGTATAGAATGGTTTCTTTTAAAACCAAACTCGGCATCAGTGGTGCTAGTCGTCATCTTGAATCTATTGAGCAGAAGCAGGTCCAGAATTTTAGCCAAAGGACTCGTAAGGGGTATCCGTTGATAGTTGTTACTATTCGTTGGGTCAGCAGTGGCTTTCTTCACGATGGGAGAAATTGTAGTGCGCGTAGCAATCTCTGGGCAGTGCGTGTGTGCGAGGGCTGCAGAAAACATGCTAGCCATAAGTTGGTGAGCGAAAGTGTCTGCAAAACGAAGGTGTTCCGTCGTGAGTCCTTCAGTTCCTGGACCTTTGTTGTGCTTTATGGCCTTTAGCAGACAGTCGATCTCTACAGGGCTAAACTCGGGGGCAGGCCTGCCCACCATAGCCTAGGGGTACTCCTCCTTCCTCTCCTTAATATCAGGCCAGGGATAAAGCTGGTGCATGTAAATTTTCTTGAATTTACTGCGCCACATGCTGCAGATGGCTTCATCGCCGTGGACACCATTAATTACACCTGTTGTCGGGCGGTTTGACCGCATATTCCGACGTACAGCATTCCAGAAGGCCACGTCATACACAAATTGAAATGACTGCTGCGGAGCATTTGCTCTTATGCCACGTTCATGTTGACGACACTAGCACATTGCCTGTTTAAAGACCTTACGAGTAGCCCTCCTGGCCTCAAACGTTTGTCCATCCCTTGGGCGATCGTCTCTTATCCAAGCCGTGTGTGCTTGCTTGTGAGCTTCTTAACTTCCCTTCACATGTTCAGTCCAGCCAGGGACGCAATGATCATGTTTGTGCAATTTTTGGGTAGGCAGGGTCTCACCAGCTGCCCGAGTCAGTACTGCACACAGCAAAACAGCCTCTGTGAATGGCATCAAGATGGTCAAGCTGCCAACAATTATGGGTGTGGCATGCTCTCCTTCACTAGGTGGGAACACAAGCAGCGAGCTGGAAACATGTTCTTTAAAATCTCGAAGCTGTTCACCATGTACTTTTCTTCAACAGATCCGGGGGTGGACAGGGTAGCTTAGCAGTCGGTTGCTCCCGTTTATTCAGTTGATTATTCATACTAATTCGGTCAGTTATGCTAATTTCTGCACAAAGAGGAAGATGGACAGAAACCAAGGCACTCTCTTTCACCCAGATGTTTATCACCAGTTTACTTATTCGCTCCAAACCACAGATATGGTCAATCCAAGAGCGATAGTCTTGAGAATTACTAATAAAGGGGACAGTGTCAGGGGAAAGGGCAGCGTCAAGAAAGGTGAAAACGTTTTCCGCAAATGCCTTAACAACAAATTTGCTAAAACTGTCATCTTCCCATAAGTCTGTATTGAAGTCTCCTCCCGACTGTGAGAAAAGCTCAATTTCACTCGTAACCTGAAGAAGCTCCTCGACACTAGCATTGTCCTTCATATCAGCAGGTGCATAAACCGATATCACTGCAAGCTGACTGCCTGAAACCAGAACAAACACCAACCCTATGACACGTTTGCTGTCTTTTCGCCCTTGTCGTAGGAGCCCCTTTTCAAAGTCTCTTTCTCCACATGATAGCAGTGCCCCCAAATGGCCGTCCCCAGCGTACAAGACTAGTGTCCACTGATGAAATACTAACAGCGTAAAACTCATTGCATATCGTATTAAGGAAATCAAGTTCGTAATCGCAAAGCCAAAGTTTTTATAGCTGACGAAAGTATACATTACTTGTTTTATAGCAGTTTCCTCCTTTTGATCATTTATTCCCCTAGAAGTTTGAGTGTTGTCTTCTCTGCCGGGCTCGTATGGTACTGCACATGCGCGGGCTTGGGCCAGCTTATATAAGCTCCAGCACAGCGTCCTGTCAGCAACATTTCTCCTAGGGCGATCGCCACGCGTGGTCGCTCTTAGAGCATCCCCGTCGACATTCCGCACAGGATTCCACGTTCCATTCCGCATACCGCTGTCCTGCGGATGAACGTTACCTTCATTCCTACTTCAGTGGTGTCCATTCCGTTCCCCACAAGTACATCAATGGAATTTATTCATTCTGTTGTGGACAGTTCCTCTTCGCCCGTTCCGAGCTTATCTTGCGCTGAGGCCGTTCCTTTGGAATCTCTCCCATCTTCCGTGCCCCTTCCGGGGTCATTCAACACTTAGTACTACGCTGCATCTTGGGTCCTGCGTTCCCGTTCCACACGCTCCTGTTCCGCCTCGTGACGGCGAGGACCACCATTACAAGGGACCGCCTTTCTTTGCCCGTTCCGGATTCGTCACATCCGATTCACGTTCATTGTTCCGCTGTTCCTCGCTGCTGCCGTTCCTCAATGCCGCCGTTCCCCTTGGTTCTTGCCCAGGGTGGCTCATGTCATCGTTACGTTTGGCGGTACGCAGATCAGTTCGGAAGAGCAACGTTCCTCATCCTCGGCTCCCTTCCCCACTGCGCATTGCTTCTGCGCAGCCTTCTTGGATTGGGCCGTTTCACCACCAGCTGTCAGCTTTCGCCTTCCTTCCCTCCGGCATTAGATGCTGTTTAAATCAAAGGGTATGATATCCTTCCACGCCGTCGCCATCTACGCATCCTACTGCTCAGCCCTCTTCTTTGATTTATACTTTGCCGATGCAGTCCGCTCGTCTTTCTTCGGCCTTCGACCTATGCAGCTGTGCTAATCACTACTCCTTAACAGGTCCAATCCTTTTACCTCAACCTACGTTCCTTCGTTCCCACGTCCCTACATTCCTACGTTCCCACGTTCCTTTGGGACGTTCTCCTGCGGCCTGTTTTGGCCTTGGCTGGTTTTGTGTGTCCCTCACACGTCCATTCCGGCCTCCACGTTCCTCGTTGCCACCAGCACAACCCGACCTGCACTTCTTTCCTCAAGACGACTCCGTTTCGAACCGAACCTTCGGTCCATGACTCCCACCCCCATGGCAGAATCAACGCGACGCAGACAGTTGAAGGCCGCCGCAGACAAGTTTTGGCCAAATTTCTGCCGTTTTGTCAATTTTTGGCCGATTTTGGCATACCAGTACACCATTTTAATCGTCTCGACGAGACCTTTCCATTGGTGGAGCAGCCAGATCAATAGGATAAAGCACTGGGAAAAGTTGTTCCATAAAAACTAATAAACATGTGGGTAACCATATGATAAAAACAGATTATCTGCAGAAAAAACACCGTTATTCATCTTACTGTGAAACACTACAACGATTGAAAAATGTCACACGAGACTCACAAAAACGCACACTTTCACAACGAAGATAGTCCACTAACTGCAATTTTCAACTACTAACTGTAGTCGTCATCAGGCACCTTAAAGGTAAGTTTGATTCTGTTTACATTTCGTTTTTCAGTCCAATACACTGTTCGAATTCGAAACTGCTGCTGTCTATATTCAGTCGATTGGTTCACCCTTGCCCACTGTATCACTCGGGCCGTTCTTTACACGTAATCTTCCATTCAACTTCGAGCTTCCCTCGCAAGTCTTTCCCAGTCAGGTGTGTAACATTAAAAAACGATGGGCCTTGCACATTCATAAGCGGGATCTGCCTGTTTTCTTGCATCTTAATCGCAATGGATTCAAGGCATCTTAAATGGTTGTCCCATTTCGAGTTAGATTTAATCAGTGTCACCGATTTACCCCACTCAACATCATGCTGCCTTTCCATGCAGTGGATTGCAATGCCATTATCGAGAGCTTTATTTCTAACATTCCCCATATGTTGGCTGAGCCTCGTTCGTATTCCTTTTATAGTCTCGCCAATGTACACAGCATTGCAGTCCTTGCACGGTACTCTATACACTTCTTCTCTGGTGTTTTGTACTCGTGCTAGTTCTTGTTCATCCCTGGCTTTTTGGGTCACCTTCGGTTGCAACATTTTTTCATTCTCATGGTGTTGGCCCTTCCTTTGTATCTTCTTGCCCAGTCAGTCCTTCTTCGTTCTTAATAAATGCTCTGAAGCCATTCTTTCTAAGTTCTTGCTGAATTGGGCAACTAACTCCCTCAAGGTAGGTGAGTGCCACTATTGGTGCCACTAAGCTCGAAGTTGAATGGAAGATTGCGTGTAAACCGAGTGATACAGTGGGCAAGGGTGAACCAATCGACTGAATATAGCAGACAGCGGCAGTTTCGAATTCGAACTGTGTATTGGACTGAAAAACGAAATGTAAACGGAGTTCAAACTTACCTTTAAGGTGCCTGATGACGACTACAGTTAGTAGTTGAACATTTGCAGTTAGTGGACTATCTTCGTTGTGAAAGTGTGCGTTTTTGTGAGTCTCGTGTGACATTTTTCAATCATTACTTGCAGACAAATTATTTCCCGACAATTGGTATCGCAGACAGTTCCATAAAGTTCTGCCTCTGGGACTCCCACTTTCTAGTTCCTCTGGAACGCTGGTTCCTCTCACTACTGCTTTCCTGAAGGAGAGTATGTACGCTGTCTTTGATAAATTGATTCCGGCCTCCGGCACGACCAGCAACACGTTCCTCATGTCATCCTTCATTCCCCCTGCTAGACCTCGGTCTGGTAATGGGGGAGGGAAGGGGGGGGGGGAGATGCTTGCATCCCTTAGGAACACCAGCATCTTGTCACTACTACAAATGCCGATCTACCCTTCGCCTGAAAGGCCTGTTCCAACTTCGAACCGACACTTTGATCCCTCCAAGAATCCCATTCCATCCTCTTGTTCCGCTAGGACAGGGGGAACTGGCAATCGACAATGCAACCAGCATTCCGATACTCTTGTCTCCTATCCCCAGTTCCCTGCTTCCGCTTCTACTACACTACTGACGCCACTCATTCGGGTGAGCCAGGTTCGAATCTCGAAACAGGACTTCATAAAAATAAATAAACCTGAATATTCCAGATTGAGATTTGCTGACACAATTCCGTTGGTTCCCCATTCCGCCATTCGTACCAACTCAGTTCCATGATTCTATCGAACATGCTATCTTTTGCTTCCACAGAACAGTCGTTCCTCACGGCAGGCTGTCGGAGAGCTTTTACTTTCAAGCAGCTATTTCCACCTGGCTACCCTGCGCTCCGCCTTTCAACCTGTCTCCCACACCAGCTATGAAGTCGTGCCGTCCATCCTGCTGTCCGCTGCGTCGTTCCTCTGCACGATCCCTCGAACCTATTAGTCCTAGAGCCAGAGAGGGTGTCCGGTTTCATCTCTGGGGAGTGAATTTCGCCTATGCCATTTGATTCGACACAATTTGAGTATAACGTTTTGGTGTGATACTTTTTGATTTTGGGTAGCTTTTGATATTTATGACGTCATTCAAGATGGCGGATGCCCATTTTCCGCCTATAAATAAGAAATGACGTGTAACTCACTAACGGTGGTTCCTAGTGGTTTTGACCACTAAACTTAATTTGTAGCATACAGTCAGAGGAACAATATTGGTCCCTATGAAAAACTGTCTTGAGTGCATCATTTCGGAGCTACGACCCGTTTTTAGGTTACAAGCAATACTTTTTGTCCAGGAAGAGGGAAAAGGTATCATAACTCTGAGCCTTCGCATTCTTTTTTTAGGGAACAATAATGTTACTCTTACTGTAAGCTACAAATTATGTTCCATGGTCAAAGATGCTAGGGAGCACCGTTAATGAGTTACACGTCATTTCCTATTTTTAGGTAGAACACATTCCTGTACTTATGAATGATGCAAGCCCGGTTGAGATCGAATCCTCGTCGTTTTCGGATGTCCTACCTTGACATAGTAGATGTTCTTTTGATGACAGTTCGAGCAATAAGAGAAGGGAACTGGTCGTTGTATCTGGCTTGCAGTAGTAGGATGATTCCTTGGCCCATTGCTTACAACTATATCGAACTATGCGCATTGCGCATATCTCAGTGATGCACATTACCTTCCAGCATAATATGCTGACATGATGGCATTTGAAAAAAAAAACCATCAGTGTTGACATCCTTTAAGAGAGGTGACTTCTCTGCCCAAGTCGTAAAAGTTAATCCATTTGGGAAGATACCTGTCGACCAAATGAAGTAGACTATTAACAAAGACACCCAAAGGCCATCTGTAACAACCAAATTTAATAAGCATCCAGCCTCTGTTGAGAGGTACTATTTCCTCTCAGATGTACTACGGGCAGAGTTCTTGTGTATGCTTAGAGAAGCAACAGATACCTCAATCAAGAAACAAGAAAGAGATGTTTCTGCAACGATTAACATATTGACCAACGTGTGGACTAGTGCTTTCAAGCAATCACACCAAGTAAACCTATCTACTAGTATACTAGCTCCTATGGACATCAGAAAGAACCTGGTTGAGGCTTCTGAGAAAGGTGAAAAAACGTATGACGTAAGTGGAGCATGTTCAGGAAGGTGCGTCGCCTGAAGCATTTCACTCTCCTATGTCAAAACAAAGACTAATAACTTTTGTACATTAAAACAGAAATAAGTCATAAAACTTAAGAGAGAAGCAAGTTATTCTGAAAGCAGACCGGGGGCCTCTTTACCCATATGGCTATAATAGAAAAAGATATTTGGATACAAGGAATGTATTTATGTATCCACTTGGGCCACTGCCATGGTCATTAGCAACCCAACAGGGAACCTTAAGGAAAACCTTAGGTTCGAACCTCGTGGGCATGCTCAGTAAAAGCTGTAAGCCTGCAGAAGACATCCCACAAAAGACTTCAGCATATAACGTAGATGGAATGATTCAGGTTCATAAGTTAGTGGAGGTCCTGAAAACATTTAGCCTCCTAGTAGAAAAGCTCTTTTCAAAAATCTTTCATGATTCTGGTCCTTGCTTTCATGTTGACTTAGTGTTCGATACATATTACAATCCGTTTATGAACACTGTCCGTTTATGAACACTGAAAGAATAGAGGGCTTCAGAGGACACCTTGTATATTGAAAACATGTGTCCTCAACTATTGAGGAATTTCTGTGCAACAATCGCAACAAATCGGAGCTTATCAAGTTCCCGTGGAAGGATTGGCAGCTTCCAAAATTTACTGACAAACTGGGTAACAAAGTTGTATGCCTTACACGTGAGAAAGTGTGCTTTCAAATGTCTGCATCATCATTAGTGACTAATGTTCCAGCTTTATATCATAACAGGTAGAAGCTGATACAAGACTCGTGCTTCATGCCTCTCCTAGTGTCGTAATACAATGTGAACTGACTTGGCAGTTATACTGTTAAGCACGTTCCCAGCCCTCACAATGCATGGCAGGTGTATTTTCCTTAAGAATGGGACAACTAATCGTCTCCAGTACTACGACATGAACAATGGACAAATACAATGAAGAAACCGTATGTGCTGCCTTAGCAGCAATGCACGCCATCACTGAACGTGATACGGTCAGTGCTTTTACTGATAATGGCAAATCTAAGGCTTTTATACTTCTCGAGAAAGAGAAAAAATTCTCAATCACACTTGCAGAACTTTCAAATGGTTTTGATGTCTAGGAAGAAGCGGTAACTTTCTTCCTAGAGAAGTTTCTCTACAGGCTGTATGCCATAAGATGCGCAAAGTCATTGAATTGCGATACTCATTATTCTGCGACAAAAAATAAAAGGTTCAATCGAATCCAACCTGCTGCTCTTGATAAACATATGCGACGTGCTAACTATCAGGCAGCCATTTGGAAGAAAACTTTGGAAGCAGAACCTGGTATACCTAATCCCATGCTTCGTGGCTGGACTTTGTATGATTCCAGTGGAACGCAAGTACTTAAAATCGGAAGTGTCGTGCAACTCATTAAATGATTCTCCCTAACGTCTTTGACCATGGAACTTAATTTGTAGCTTACAGTACGAGTAACATTATTGGTCCCTATGAAAACTAGTCCAGAGTGCATAGATTCAGAGTTACGAGCCCTTTTTCCTCATCCGGGGCAAAAGATTTTGCCTTGTAACCTAAAAACGAGTCCGTAGCTCCGAGATGATGCACTCTAGACACTTTTTCATAGGGACCAATATTGTTCCTCTGGCTGTATGCTACAAATTGTGTTCAGTGGTTAAAACCGCTGGGAAGCACCGTTAGTGAATTACACATCATTTCCTATTTATAGGCGTAAACGGGTGTCCGCCGTCTTGAATGACGTCATAAATACCAAAAGCTACCCACAATGAAAAAGTATCATATCAAAACGTTATACTCAAATAGTTCAGAATCAAATGGCATAGACGAAATTCACTCCCCAGAGATGAAACCGGATACCCCCTTTTTGGACGTCTGGCTCTAGGACTATATATCCCTCAATCATCTCTCCTAGGGTGCTCACAACACATGGTTGTCCTGAGCATTCCCGTTCCACGTTCCGCATCATCAATCCGCGTACTATCACTCCTTCGGATGGCACACACAAGAACCGCCAGCATTCACGACATCGATCCATTCCCCGTTCCCTCCTTGGGAGTACTGGACCCATAGGATATTTCCTACCGTCTCCACGGTTTCTCATCGGCCTTCGTTTCGTCATCCCTGTGACAAATACATGTGGCCTCAATGATTGCTTCAACTCTCACCAATTCCGCTGTTCGTTTCGCGGAACCGATTGACCCTTCATTCATTCCGGTGGCGTTCCGCCTCCGGTCCCATTTGCTACATGATTCTACGTTTCGGTCGTCCCTGCATTCCTGTGGCTGACCCCACGTCTCGAGCGAAAATCAAAACGTCAATTGTGGCTAAAACCCACGCTTTGAGTGAAGAGTCAAGTTGGATACCGTCTGCATTTCCTTCTACTTGTCTCGTCCATGGCTGACCTCGCGTCTCAAGTGAAATTCAAGTCACCAGTTGCTGTCCAAACTGCTGCTTGTCTTAACGTGGCAAAACAAAAAAAAAAAACACATTCTGAGTGCAGAGTCAGGTCGGGAGACGTCTCCATCTCTTGCTGCTGGTTCGACCGTGGCTGACCCCACGCTTCGAACGAAAATCATGTCTACAGTTGCTCCATCGACATCGCTTGCTGCTTGTCTCGCCCTTGACCACCCCACGTCTCGAGTGGAAATCAAGACAACAGTTGCTGCTCACATTGATGCTCGTCTCATTCGTGGCTAAAACCCACGTTTTGAGAAAAGAACCAAGTCAGAAACAACCGTGACTGGATTCAAGCTTCATGTAAACCAAGACAACAATGGCCGTCTACACTGATGTTTGTCACATCCAAGACAAATCGTCTTTTTTCACTGCGAAAAATGCAACACTTGTCAACTTAACACCATAGCCTGAAAGAAGGGACTGGATGGCCGCCTCAGTGATCCAACCGCGCATGCGCGGTTCTCCCCTTTGTCTCCCGGGCACGACCCACTTTTGTCGGCTGTGGCGACCGCTAGGCACCGTCCCCTTCACGACATCTCCCTTCGTGGTTAAAGAAGTCATCGTGGCTCCCTCCCGTTGTCTTTCGGGTACAACCCACTTACGTCGGCGGGGGCGACTGCTAGGCTCCGTACGCAACACTCGGCTAGTTGCCCATGTCGCCCCTTCGCGATATCTCTCTTCGTGGGAAAAAAAGTCATTGTGGCCCCGTTGTCCTCGCCTCTGCTCGACTTCAGTCCTCTCCTTCAGGCCACGCCTATTCGATAGTCCTACTCGCCTTCCAAGAGGTTCACCACCCACGTCGATCTCTGGAATTGGGACTTTCGCTTTCGCGACAAGCATTACTACGACCGAAGATTCAGCTACCCTCTCCCATCGGCTAGGGCAACCTCTAGGCTCCGCCCGCATCACTCAGCTGGTTGCTCATGTCGCCCTTTCACGACACATCCCTTCGTTCCTGTCCTGAGATTCTGCGGTCGGACGGCCCTCGCCATTGTTACTTACGTCTGTTTTCCATCGTTGTCTTCACCTCGTTCTCCTATCAAGCAGATCCTTTCGGCCACCGCTCTGACTTCGGATGCTGCGCTTCAACTCGCTCTCCCGCCTCTCCCTCGCGACCACTGACCGGGTGGTTATGTCGCGAATGAAAAGGATGACTCGCCACTCCAAGACGGAAAACGCACCCCACCCCCACCTGAGCTTACGGCCCTCAAGGAAGACCTCCGGCAAGCCAAGGCCCTCTTCCGGGAAGCGAAAAGGAAGCTACAAGACGCTAATGCCACTCCAGAACGGCTGGCGTCCCATCTTCATGGTTCTTTCGCGACATGCCTTCACGTCCACCGCATCTGACTGTCGTGTCCGCTGCATGACAGACCCAGACCAGAACACCTATGTCGCTAATGACGAAATCACCAGGGAACGACCCACTCTTGTCAGCTGGTACGACCACTTGGCCCGTCTGTTTACACGGCCGGTTGTCAATGACGCCCCTTCGCGACATCTTCCTTCGTTTCCTGTATGGCAACGACAACGCCCTCTGCCTTGTGACAGCCAGCGGACCGCTTGCTCCCGTCCGTCGCGTCACACAACTTCAAGTGCCCCCCCCCCCTCCCCCAGGCCGATACGCCCCTCCGGGGATTCTCACCTTGAACTCCACATCGTTCTTTCATCGGTACCGTTACGCGTTGACCACAGCAAGTCCCGCAGCAAAGTCCACACCCCGTCGCCGCTGCACGCCGACTCGCCTCGGTAGACCCAGGAACCCCGAAGTCAATTAACGCACGGCTATGCACCTTTTCCTCACCCTGCTTCCAGTATTCTCACCGTGGAAACACCCGCCTACACGCAGTCTTCCACCGACTCCCGAACCGACAACCATCACTTTTGTCGCATAAGCTTCCTCGTCGCAAAAACTTAGCCTCATTTTTTGCGTACCCGTCCAGCGCTCTCCTCCTGCCCCGGATCACCCGCCTCTCGCACGCTGACGTGAAACGCCTACCACTTCTTTCCTTCCAACCTGTCGCGAAAGCTTCCAGCCAGCTTGTCGCTAAAGCTCAGCCTCGTTCTGGTGAACTCGTCTTTCGTTTTGGCTCCGGCCCAGGATTGGCTGCTCTTCACGGCCTCTGCCGTACGCACACTTCCGATGGAAAGCCAGCCTCGTTTTCGACACTCATCCTATGCTTCCGCCTGCCTTCAACGTCCAGACTGCATCTCTACATAGCACCCATTTTACACATTCAAGTAACAATGATTCTCCACATCAAGGGTTCGTCCCGGCCAAGCTCATCCATTCACGCCTTCCCTTCGTAACTGACACACCGTGGCTCCCTTCGCCCCACGAATTCAGCCTCCTTCGGCGTCCAGCCTTCGGCCGACGGTGCCCCTACTCATCCAACTCCTTCGGCCATTTGCCTCCAAGGAAAACCCAATGCCTCGACTTCAAACCAACACAAGTTTCTTCGAACTTCTCAAAGACCACCGCAACTCTGCTAGCCTGCTCGGTTGAGAACAAATGACTAACAGCTAGTCGTTTAAAAACCACCCGAGCCCTTCCATTGTCCAACTTCTTCTCCTCACTGACTTGCAAGCTAACGAAATCTCCGCAGCAATGGGACCACACAGGATTCGAATGCCTAATACCATCAGGGCGATCTCCACATCTTTAACCCACTACAAAGCCTTCCTACCGAAGTGACCCACGCACCAGCAACTTGAGGCAACCCATCGACCTCCCACTCACACAAACTGAGGGAAATGTCAAGTAAGAAAGCGGACTACACTGACTGGGTCCAATTGTTGCAGCCAGTACAGTAGTCAATCCCCCTTAAGTACTCAGAACGAAACAGAAGCAAGCCTCTCATGATGAAAGCAAGCCAACCGGTGAAGAGGGCAAGTAACCAAACTTCAAGGCTCATCACCTGTTCTGAGCAAAGTACAAAGTTTTTTACAACTTTTTGGGGGACAGCCTGCTTGCATCCCGAGGCGCCCCATCAGATCGGTGCCCGCCACCATGTTTGACGAGGTCAGCTGATAATGCGATATTTATCAGGTTAATATGTTTTGGCAAATAAGAAAGAACATTTTGCCGGCCCTCAGCCTGGCCAGCTAAAAATGGTTTCTGTTTGCCTAAAACATACTTAACCAAAGGCCCGCCTTACCTCCCCTCTCGAGTCACCTCCTGACAGATTGAGAGGAAAATAAATGCCGAAAGCGTCCACGCTCTCGCTTTTATAAGGGGGAGGACTGTGCCGCGCAGGCGCAGTGGGACATGCAAGCAGGCGACTGCACAGCCAAAGAAACCTCCAGGGGAACATCACATTCGAGGAATGTAATGCAAAAATTATCAGGTTAAGTATGTTTTCGGCAAAAAGAAACCATTTTTAGCCGGCCAGGCTGAGGGCCGGCAAAATTTTCTTTTTGTTTGCCCTTACGAAAATTTACATTACCTTCTGCCCACCCAAGCCTCCCCACGGATGCCTAGGTTCGTATGGGTTGGAAGAAAGATGCTGGGGATCGCTGCGTTCTGCTAATATAGACGATCCCAGTTCCTGTCATGCGCAGGAAGTTACGAGACCGACAGGGAAGCCAACTTTCAAGCTAGGGATAATATAGCTCTGGGGAAAAACTGCTATAGAAATAAAAGGTAATGTATATTTTCGTAAGGGCAAACAAAAAGTAAAATTAACCAGGTGCCCCTGATATTTTAGTGTTTATAGTAAATCGTTAGTAAATCTCAATTTCTTACTGTAAATTACATTTAGCATTCTTTGTTTAATTCGTTTCGACTTTTAAGATTTATAAAATTATCTGTGAACTAAAGCAAAACGAAAAGAAATGAAACCAAAGTGCAAAGAAACAGACGCATTTTGAAATGTAACGAAAGCAAATGAAAAGGGAATGAAATCAATAAAAAAAAACCTGTATTACTTGTATCGAAGTTTTTTGTTGTTTTTATTGTAATTTATACTTCTGTTTTAGATGTCGAGTTACAATGTTTAGCCCTCAAGATAGCAATAAATCAGTGCTCGTCGTCGTCTTCAGCAGTTGCTGTTGTCATGTCTTGCTTGACATCTCAGTTATTTGTTTCTTTGCCGGTTAAGTATTTTGATATTTAAAACAAATTTTTCCCTTGCATTGTAAATAAATACTGACCTAATCAATTTAATTTTAATTTAAACTAAAAACGGTGTCCTTTTCCTTGAATATGCAGGCTGAACTACAAATCATTTTGTTGGAATCGTTGCCTCACCTTATCAAGAGCATACCCGTGACGAAGCTTAGAATATTTTTAGAAGAGGACTTCATGTTCATAATGCAAGCATTGCCTCAGTCTGCATTTTTAACTTACGGCGCATTAAAGGTTTGTGACCAAGTTGTGACGTTAGTTATAAAATGGGTTGCAGTAATATGGTAAGGCTAAGTTGAATTATATTTTGTAGATAGATTATTATATCAATGATGGTCATATTAAAAAAATAGCGTACAAGATTTTGGCTTCTAAAAAACTCCGTAAACATATCTTTCTCTTGTAGGGGTTACGTGCTGCTTTGGAGGCTCCTGATCCGCCACAGGGAATGACATTGTTGTTGTATGAAACAACTGAAGCTGCTTATAAGTATGTAGACCGTGCTGCATTGGATGCTGATGTGAGTAACAGGTTCAGAAATTATTTGTTTATCATAAAAGTGGAATTTTTAGTTGCCATGAAAATATCATTACCTGTCTTTTATTGTTAGCAATTCCTTCCGATTTGTGGCTCAATCCCTAGCTATGAAAAGTTGGCTTCCCTGCTGGGCTCACAACTACCCTTCTTTGCACATGCATCAGCGCAGGCCTCAGTATATAAACTCTCGAGTCAGAGCATTCATCATCTTTTTTCCTAGGGTGCTATGTCGTGCGGTTGTCCTTCTGGCTCTCCCGTCTACTTCAGTCATCGGTTCACAGCAAGTATTCGTCTTGGTCCCCGGGTGCAACTCTGGAACCGTCGACCCTTGTTTTTGGCAATGGTTCCCCTTAAGGGTGAGTCGGTCCAGCTTCGGTCTCTCGTCGGTTCCTATGGGTAACCACGGTTACCGGGGGACCATAGTCCTCTCTTTTTAACAACAAGCTATGTATCTTCATCCAGGTGCTCTTTTGTCCGTGCGCTATAGCATGGGTTACCGGGAGGCCAGGCACCCACCTATTGCTATACTTAAGCACAATACAGTTCCACCTGCGATAATGTGTGCCTGGTGTACACAAGACGATCGGAACGTGGAAACAGGAATCAAAGCCCTGACTTCTTGCCCTTCGGTAGACCAAGGCCTGTTGTCTGCCCGTCACCGACCAAACATCAGCATGTCTCTGTTTCCTCGCTGGCGCCAGAGACCAGAACTGACGCCTTCTTCCAAGACCAGTATCTCGAGATCGATAGTTTCAGATAGCGAACCGGCGGACTCGGTTACTCCCTTCGAGTCACTGCTGCTGCGACTAAGAATTCCTTATTTCGTTGTACACCTCTCTCCTCACACTAAGCGGGGGAGAACAACCTGCCTTCACGGTCCCTGCTGCTTCAACCTGATAACCACGTCAAGTACACCATTGGATTCTTTTACTCATCCCCCGAATATCACGTAAACGCAGGCCACCGAAATAAACCTTCGTTTTGCCAACGAACAATTTTTTTTTCCTGAGCGCCCAAAAAACTTGATTTTCAAACCTCAGCCATTTTTTTAATAATGGACAGAAACTGCCAAGCTCTTTAACCCTTAATAGCCTGAAACAATAGCTACCGCTTGGGGAAAACCGAATTTGAAAATTCCTTCTAGAAGATTCAGAATCCACATCTGAAAATCTCATGAAACCAACCGCAGCGCTCATCATTTCCGGCCGCCATTATTGGAACTCGATGTACATTTGTAAATTACTTTCGTTATTCTTTTCGGGCAAAAAGCCCACATACACTAGCTTAGTTGTGCATTAGGAGGGGCTTCCTTAATTGGTACTTAACCTCACATAAATGTGGATACAGACACTTAGACGCACAGGATCCCCACTGTTATGAAAAATGGCCACTTAAGATCTAAACTCCGTTTTAAAAACATCCAACTTAATTAATGCGTTATAGCATTTATCGAAGCTAGTCTATTTAATCTTATTATATATTTCTTTACCCCCAGAAACGCTACCATTAGTCCGAAACAAATTGACATCGGCATTCTCACGGACACAAATTTTTGTGTAAATATTTTTGCTTTAATTCTCCATCAAACTCCGACATTGCCCATCCGAATGCAATAACTAGCTTTTCCTTCTATTGATACCATATATCTTGCAAAGATCTGTTCCCAAAGCCAACTAAAGTCAAACTGTGCATTAAAACTCTGCCCCCCCCCCCCAACCTAGTTGTGGTGTGTAACACTGCAGTTTCCAGTTAAAGCTTGTAAAATTTAATAGTAGTGATTTATTCATTACCCAAGCCAAACTAAACTACTAAGCTTTAACAAGAGCCATTTCACAAAGCATTCATGTAAATATTCAATCCATAGTTAATATTTTAATGTAAAGGCCTTTCCCAAAGTTCATGAGCTAAAACTCAATTTGGCCTATCTTTACATGTCCATACTCCTTCAAACGGCTCTGCACCAAAGCCCTTTGCCAAACCGACTTCTCCTCCCCCTTTCCATTGTTCTCCTGGCCCTCAGTGGTGCCTAGCATCCTCGTGAGTCCGCACTTTTGCAACCAAAATCTGATGCTCCAGCATAAAAAGCCCCAGTTGCCCTCCCTCTACAGCTCAGTCAGCCCAGCTCACGAAGCTAGAAGGGTCACGCCAGTCGGGAGTGGAGACGTTACGTCAGAGGATGCCATGCCGGGTGTAGTGGTTCGTATGTTTATAGTTTAGCTTTTGAAAGTTTAATTTAGGACCCTTTCTTCTAAATTCATAGTTTAAAATTTAACTTCTAGCCTAGAGAAAATTATGAGGGGTGACACCATCGGCATTTCTGGTCCCCCACCCCCATAACGTCAGAGTGTTCTCTTACTAAAAACCAAAACTCTTACTTGTTTATATTAAATGTAATTTTAATCTAAACACTGGACAGTTTGATCTTTGTGTAAGATTCAATGGAAACATAACTTCAATGTGTACTTTATAATCAACCCGAGGCTTTTATAATTTTAGGAGTTTTTTAGCAACAAAACTCTGGGAGGTTTGATCTTTTGTCTAAAGCACTTAAAAACATAACTGTGGGATGGTTGATCTTCATGCGTGTAGAAACATACTGTTTGATAGATTGTAACTAGCGGACGCTGTTCAGTCTTGCGGGTGTCTCAAGAGAGCACTCAGTATTACTTTTTCTAATCTGAAAATTTGAGTCGTATTCAAAACACAAGTTGTAGTTTTGTCTGAAATGTGAATTTCTTGTTGTAAATTCAAGCTTTGTTGCTTTTAATATTTTATTCAAAAGCTTTTCTAGTGAACGTAAATGTAAAGTGTTCTTCTCACATTCTCTGTTGTTAAAATAAAACCAGGAGTTTTAAACTTCAGTTCGTTTGCTAGTGATTAATTGTTTGAGTATAAAATAAATATGTAGCCTATTTTAGCTTTTATCCTCCGTTAAACAGTTAACTTAATTCCACCGTTGGTGGCAGTGATTACCAGTAGTGTTAAGGTTAGGCCCCTTTAATTAGGACACCGACGCTTCATTCCCCATGCCGGGACAGTAGCCCAAACTGTGCTTATATCGTAAAAGTCGTTGTAACCACCGCAAAACCTTAAACTGAAACTCCGTGTCAACCAAGGAAACCGGGGGCGTTACAAGCACCTCAGCCGTCGTAGCGTCCGCCGCTACAATCAGTCCATCCTCTCCCTTCGCTAACAACCAGGGGTCGGACCCGGCTCCTCGCTCGGGCCTGAATTCCCCTACCCACTTTTCTTTTCTACTGACCACCGCTGGTCTTTTTCTTCAAGAACTAGGATTACTGTTCGCGGTTCCCTTGGGCTGTTTTCCCACGGTCCCCCCTTCTGGGCACCCAAGGGTACCACGGTACCTCTACTGCAGATCAATACGCCTCCAGTCGGTCGGCACGTCGGTGTACAGCTACAACCGCCAGCATTATCTGATTTCATCATGCCTTTGTCTTCAAACGTAAGAACGTTGTCTGTCTCTTCCCTACCGTCCCAGGGACCGTAGCTCGGACCCAGGCCCATGCCTGGACCCGTGTCTCGTTTCTCTCTGCCAACCACCTTCGATTCACCGTTCACCAAGACGAGCATCCTTGCTGCAGTCCCCCCTTCGGCCTTTGTCTACGGTTCCTCCTGCGCATGTTTTTGTTCGGGGTGACCACGGTAGCCGCGATGTCACTGCTAAATATTCGAAATGCCCCTGATCGGTCGACACGCCTGTACACACATGCATCTGCGGTCCATTTCTTTTTCGAGTCATCTGCAGCGCCAGTTCCTCGTTTCTTTCATTGAGTTATACAACTGCACTCCTCCAAAAGAAAAATAAGTTGGAACCAACCTACACACACGGGTCTCGGACACCGCTTCAGCCCTCCAACCACGTCAAGTACACCGTTGAACATCGTTTTCATCCGTCCTGATCCCTTGGACTGGTTCCTGAGGCCTGACACTCAAGCTCCTACACCTCCCTTCACCACAGCTTCACCACAGCCTCACCACAGCTTTTGAGGTTGGGCTCGGTTTGTTTTTCCATGTGAACTGATTTCAGTTCCCTGTCGTAAAAAAAGAACAACGACAAAGAAACTAGTCAACACTCCAGATACCAGGCGTCTCCTTCCAGCAAGCACAGTAACGCAACACTGCCTCTTTATCGTTTACAACATAGTAACAGAGGTACACCGTTTAACCGATTACCCGTTCATCACCACCCATCACCACCACAGTTACTCTGCTCTCCTCTCTTCCTGTGTTTAACGGAGCAGCGCAGCAAGTTCCCTTAGCTTCAACTACACCTCTGCGCTGTCAACCGTTCACGTCCGGTCGTATCACTTCATGTCCAGGCCATGCTTTTATGTGTCCCTTTTTGGGCACCTTCCACAGTCCCCCTGGCATCCGAACGTCCTTTACTCCTCATTCTACTTGTACTATAGTTATGGTCCCTCTAACTGTGACTCCTCACTCAACGGTACTGACAGCACTACTGGTTCCGCCTACCCAACCGTCTGTTCAAGTCTCCACCTTGCCAGTCCCAAGCTACGACTCACTGCACACACTGCTCCCGGTACAGCCTGTTTCCGAACCTTTGGTTCCACAACCTCCTCCTGTGCCTGCTTCTGCCTCCTCGATTCCGGTTGGTCTCCCTCAGACTTTTGAATCACCGTTTCGCAAGGGTAACCGGACGACCTCGCAACCAAACACCCGCCTGCCGAATCTTCACTTCCGCTTAGGGATCGACCAATACACAAAAATACCGATCCAATCCGATACCGATTTTTTCGCCCCGCTCCGATCCGATACAGATACCCATACACAGACACCGATTTAAAAAAAAAAGTTGATGGGTCAGAAAGTCAAACTCATATTTTATCATTCTTAAATTGTATGCAAGAAAAGTAAATTTCAAATTTTTTTTTATCAGTGGTCTGGGATCCACACGTGTACCTTCGACCGTAAAGACACTGCAGATAGGCCTAATCGCAAGAAACCACCCTGAATCTGACAATGTGCGCGCATTAAATTCACTAAGCGGCTGTGCAAATGACTTAATGGGATACAAGCGTTGCTATGCAGGAAAGATTTCTCTGAAGCTAGGCTGAGTAGCCCGCGTGCACGGAAGTTGGTCTTATCGGCTAAAATATAGGTAAATAAACACCGATATAGATCCGATACTGATACACAAAAAATACCGATAATATCTGTAAATACCGATACCGATTTTAATATCTGTCTATCCCTACTTCCGCTTACGAGCAACCTGTCGCGATCCCACGGTTTCCAGTCCCATGATGGACGGCATATTGTCTGTTGCTGCGCTCCTGCATCCAGGTTTTCTCGCTCGTGCACCACAGCATGGGCACCTGTGCAACCACGCATCCACCAGCTGTGTCAAAATATGCATCATACGTCCGAGCAACCAAGACTCAGCGACCTGGGCCGGCGCCCAGACCCGGAGCCTTTTTACGTAACTCACGATTCATGGTCCACCCTCTACTTCCTCGAAGATGCTTCTTGTTTCATGACACAAGCCAGCGTCATCACTCGAACATCACTTCATGTTCTATCCCTTTAAAGATGGGAAGCCAATTCCCCGCTCAGTCAGTCTGACATACAAGTTCAAAAGGAAACGTAAATAGGTTTGCATCTGTATTTATTTAATTCTATCCTTTTGTTACCACCCAGAACTCAGGTCCAGGTCCACAACCGGGTCCTGTGCCATTCTCTTCTTCTGCGGACCACCATTAATCCACTTTCCTCAAGAACTAGGATTCCCATCCACGGTTCCCTTCAGCCTTAGTCTACGGTCCCACAGGGCCATGGGCTTTCTGCATACCCAAGGTAACCGCAGTACTGATGCTGAACGATCTATTCGCCTCCCGTCAGTCAACACGGCTGTGTACAGATGACATAACCAACATTGTCTCTCTCCCTCATCATACCTTGTCATCGAACGTCAAACGACACCTGTTTCTCCTTTGACAACCAGGACTCGGGCCTGGGCCCATGACCCCTCCTCCTTTTTTTTTCCATCGACCTAGCCCAGTACTACGTAGATAGGCTTGACCTCCTGACTCTTCGAGCTGAGGTTGCTGATCTTCACTCCATATGAGCATCCCACCGGGAGCAAGACACCACCATTCGGTTCCTCAAGGACTCCAATGCGTCTCTGGTGACTGAAATCAGCCGCCTTCAAGCGATCCTCAAAACCCCACCGGCATCGGACATTTTACATTCAAACACATTCAATTGGATGTCTGAACTTGACCAGTTACCTGCTACCTGGAAAACGCGTCATGAGGACTTTCCAAATCACGACGTCCCCATCATTCTGTAGTCCTGCTACGACTATCACCTCGTACCATGACCTCCTTCAGTAGGCAGGCAATCAAACCTAGTCCAGCATAACCACCTCGCCCATCAATCGAAGGTGATCCTGCTCCAGTCTCCGGTTCCCCAGAGTCGCTGATACAGATAGCTCCCGTCGGTTCCCTTCTTCAGTCAATAATTCCACCCATGTTCGCGCCTGTGGCTCCGCCAGTCACCGGTCCACAGTTCGTACCAGACACCGGTTCTCTCATTGACGCATGGACAACCGCATATGTTGCTCTTTCTTTTCCACAAATTTCCGCATACAGTGTCTGGCCCTTTGACACCGCTCCTTCCTTCGTATCAGTTTTCCCAGGACTTCTTCCCTGCGGACTGTCAGCGTAAGGCTACAGGGGTGGTGCTCGGTTTCCTAGCCCTACCTTAACATCTTAATTCTCTCCTGGTCTCTGGATATTTCTACCATGGCGTTGAGGACTAGTCCATCACTATGGTCGCACCTTTCTACTAATTTTCGACGCGCCATTAAGCCTCATTCCCCCCCCCCCCTCTACTAATTTTCCGGTCTGCGACCAACATTACCCAAATATGCGTATATTTTCGAACTGTTCCCACTGTTCTTTCAACAGTCATCTACTGTGACCTACCGTGGTACTGGTTCCTTAGGGCTCTTTCCTCAAGACTCTTTCCCTTCAACCCTGTCTCTTCGATAATTCTTCAAATTATCTTTCTAAATTGTCGACCGTCGCTCCTCTTTGGATCTCGACCACGTCGGACATGTTATGTATTGTTCCCGCAATCTCTCGTCACCGTACTTTTCTCCGGGGACAGATTCCCTTCAACTTCTGTGTACGGTCCGCCAGGCTTGCGGTCCTTTGCAGCGCCCAGCAGCTTCACGATGTCTTAGCTGGGCAGCCACTACAGTGTCAGCAATCGACACGTCTGTTTGCATGTCTCTAGTCCCCTCTTTTTGGCACATCCGTCTCCAGCCGGCCAACCGAAGACCGGGATTCGCGCTCGGCCCATGTCCGAGCCCGGTACCTCGCTTTCGTTTGGAAAAGGGCGACGGACAGATAGACAAAGTCGTTGCAATGGTCTTCTCAGCCGGTACGGTGTTGTGGATTCGCCCTATCACTGCCTAGGGGGCCTATCATTTTAACTTTATATCCAAAGATGTGTGACATTCGGGACGCGTAGCTAACTCTGCTGCCACCATCTGTTTTACGAACAGACGCTATTTTTGCGGTAGCCTACGCATGCTAACTTGAGATTTTTCAGAAATCAACACAAGTTAAGCATAGTCTCAATTTATTCAAGACACTCGTAAGTTACAAAATGCAGCAAAAATAGCAAACTAATATTCGGTCAAAAATAGAATAAGTCAAACCCAGCAAAATTTGAAGTAACTATTTCAAAGGAACCATCAGAGATTTGACTACAAAAATAATGGTATATTCCATTATTAAAACGTTTGAAAAATCCAAAGGATCTCAAGACCTCTTGGTTTAAAGAACAACACTGTAATGTTTATATAAACGTTTTTAAACTACCGAAACCGAGGTTTTTAGGTTAAAGGTTACTTAATATTTATCCATTTAAGCATTGGGGCCGATTAAAGAAAAGCAACTACATTTAGATTCTTACTATCTGTAAAATACTGACCTCTAGTATGTGCTAAAATCGTTTCGATTTGCTTTTCCTACCCGAATTTTTTAAACCCCATAACGTTTAAAAACCTTTGCAACACTTGCAATGCAATGAGGTTAGCCTTACTGCCACCTGGAGCGTAATAATCGCTGCTCCCAACAATACAGCTCCAGCCTCCGAACGTCACTTTCGTTTCGGGTACAGACAAGTGAGGTTGTGTTTGTCTGTGCTCTTTTTGTTTTTGAACGCTGGCAATTTGCCGGTGTTTGTTCCCAAATAACCAGCCCTGCTTTTGTCCTCACCTTTCAATCCTTGATTGGCTTCCTCGTTCCTACCTCCCCACCTGCTCTTCGTTTTCTACGGTGCGCTGTGTATACACTACCCAGATCGGTCCGACGACATCATGGCACTTCGTCCTTAAAACGGGGGGGGGGGGCACAAGGAAGGATTCATCAGAGCCATGTGAGCCCCGCCGATACACCATTGTGACAATTGAGCCGTCTGACACAGGCATTGTCTTGCAAGAAGTACCTTTCTCTCCTGGACTTAAAGCTGGTCGGCTGAACCGATCAGTTTGACATCTATTTATCAGTCCTCCCTTCATTCTGCGTATATGCCATTCCACGAGCCTTATCCTGAATTAAGTACAAAAGACTAGGCTAGCTGGCCGGACGGCCAGTCCTAGTACTTATTTTTTCACCAGTCCTTTTTCCGATTGCCAGGTGGCCCCGTCGTCAGATGATTCCGACTCCTCTGAAGTTCCTGTTACTCCTGTATACCCTGATCCAGTCCATTGCGTCTGTCTATCATTTCGGGGTAACTTGACTCTCGCCCCTGCTGTCAGCATCATCGCCTTTTAACTGGGTGAACACTCACTGTCATCTATATGTCCGAATCTCTCCTCCACGCGGACGCCTCATTCAACAACAATGAAAGGATTCCCTCCTGTGTCCGGCAGCGAGGAGGCCCGACAGGAGGCAGGAGGCCCGACAGCAGGCAGGAGGCCCGACAGCGGTCTACCAGATATGGAGGCCTTGCTTCAGTCTTCTCATCCACGCTACACCTTTGTTCCTCTTCTAAGCGGCTGCGTAGCCGCTACCGGACCATCTGGAATGTTATCGGTTCCGCTTACAATACAGGGACTACTACAGAAAACTTCTGGCATATGCATCAATGTGACGGTTCCTCCTCAGCCTCGTTAAGAAGGGCCTTCCAAAGGTCGGATGCACAAACAGCGCCAGCATGCTTGCTGATTCCGCCTTTGCGAATTTTGTCTATGCCCCGGCCTAGTCCGTCTCTGTCATTCCGTCGGTTCCGAAACATGCGTCATCCGGGGTCTGGGAACCCCGCCTTTTAACCATTTCCGAACCACCACCGGTGCAAGTTCTGTGAATCCAACTCAACCCAAGAATGAGTATCACTTCTGACACATGATTTTCTTTTTCAGCCTGCTAAAACGAGTTATTTCAGTAGTACGGGCACTGCCGGTCCAGTCTTGACACCTCTGCCATCGGTTCTGCCACCCTTTCCTTCCACCCCTTTCCATCGGACAACCCTTCTTCGCGACTCGCATGTCTCGACCCGGGATTTCGGAACTGTGGACGCAGCTGTCTCCTTGATTTTGAGCAGGAGCCAAGCGTTTTCCCTTGTACTACACAATACACGAGCCTTAGCCGCGGACGTTCCTCTTCTCCAGGTTCAGGCTGCAGCTGCCTCCGGACCGTAGGAAACCAACCAATTCTTGTGATCAGCCAATTATTCTATGGCTGCTGATTCCAGTCCTACATGACTTAACCCTTTCAGCGCTACGTTTTTTTTATATCTCCAAAAAAGTAGGGGTAACCTGGACGGGGCTCGAACTAGCAACCTGAAGGAGCTTTTTAACGTGAGGCACACGCCTCTACCAACTCGGCCACTGCCGTCTCTAGAGTCGGCTTGTTAAGGGAACCTAGTATTGTTGTCATTCCTGCATTGTTGGCCATCTCGCGCATAGTAAGGACTCTGTTTTTAATACTTGAACCTGTGCTTGTGTTTAGCACGAGATTTTCTCGGGCTCAGCAGTGAAAGGGTTAAATACCAGCGGCTTCATTCCTTTTACAATCTCCTCGAAGTGAAGAATAGTACCCTTCACCCATGCCGCCTTCTCCGCCGTGTTGTGCTTTCTGCGCTCACTACAGGACCCGCCAGCCTTGGCCTGGCTTCCTCATGTGCCTACTAGGCACGTGGACCTGCTTCTGATCCATATCCGCAGCAGACAGCCTCCGAACGGCCCGTCTTTTTCTCCTCGCCGTCCCGAACCCGTATACGTGGAATCATCCTTGCCTTCTTGTTTCTCTTAAGCCACACTTCACCGTGTTCCTTCTTCTCTGCACGTTCCCAATCCTCTGGGCTCTTGTCTGCCATCATGGACACAGACTTTCTCTCGGTCTGGAACATTGCTGCTTCCACGTCGGCTTCTGCCAACTATCGCCGTTCAGTGGGTGGCAGTTCAGCATGATTTTCGTCTTCATTCTCATGCCCCCTGGCTGTTCAGACTTACCCTGCACTTTCTTGATCCGACTTTCCTATTCCGGACCCTTATCCGTGGAATCATCCTTGCCTTCTTGTTCCCCCTAGGCCACACTTCACCGTGTTCCTTCTTCTCTGCACGTTCCCGATCCTCTGGGCTCTTGTCTGCCATCATGGACACGGACTTTCTCTCGGCCTGGAACAGTGCTGCCTGCACATCGGCTACTGCCAACTATCGCCATTCAGTGGGTGGCAGTTCGGCATGATTTTCGTCTTCATTCTCATGCTCCCAGGCTGTTCAGACTTACCCTGCACTTTCCTGATCCGACAACTACGTGGGGATTGCCAGCGGCGAGCCAGGGCTTCCACGTTGAGCCTCTGTAAGTTGCCTTAAGGTTCTTGCCTTCACTTAAGCCACTTTTCATAAATGCGCCTTGAGGATCCAGCATCACTCGACATATGTGTACATTCCCGATATTCTCCGGACTGATTTCTGTGGTTCCTGCTTAACTGCGGATCCTTACTCTTAGTATGCTTCTTACGAACATCTTTGCTGCTGCACGGCAATCCTTCCACTACTTTTACCGTCTTGATTTTTGCTCCGTCACATGAACCCTACATAGCTGTTCCGTACTGCCTCAGCATAACATACAGATAGTAACTGTACCTAAGGACGGGACCGGGTACGGCAAAACCAATTTACACGGACAAGATCGACAGTCCAGCTATAGCCGATTCCCTCTGGCCACTCACCTTCTGCTGCCCCTGTGCCTGTCTTGCCGACCGGTTCCATTATCTCCATGTTTTAGTGGCCGATTACGTCCCGTCAACGTCCGGCATACAGTACCCCGTCCCCGGGCCACGACGTATTTATCCTGCACCTGTATCAGTTCTATGCTGTCCACCAATTCCACGCCCAGTTTCTACTAATGCAGGCGACGTAATTCCCTACTTTTAGTTCAGATTCTGTTGCCTGGCCCTGCGGAACGTCCCATCCTTCAGCACCCAGCATCGCTGCTTACTTGTATGTCCCGATTCTGGTCGGCTTATACCGGCACCAGCCCTCCTGACCTGCCCCTGTTCCGATTCAGGCTCCGCATGTGCTCTTTGCTCCACCGAACGAATATTTAATTTACTCCTGCACCCATGTTGCTACATCCGGACTGTCAGATGGGCGTGCGTTCCTGGACCGGTTCCTTGGGCCGCCGACTTGTAGCACGGGCCTCCGCTAACTTTGGGTCCACCACGCGTTGACAAAGTATGCTCTTAATAAAATATGTAATGTATATTTTCATCGGCAATTAAAAAGACAAAAATACCAGCTGCA